>QAOC01040557.1:0-18679 GCA_003255005.1 Begonia fuchsioides | reverse complement strand
TAAATGTTAATGATTAACATGTTTTTCAATATTATTTTATAGATTGATCAATAGATGAAAGATTTGAAGATAATAATGAATCAATGTGTGGATGTTCATGAGTCTTCCCCACTTTATAATTTGTCACAAAGTTCGTTTGGAAAATTTGGTCCTAATGTCCCAAGAGATAGTTCTAGGCTCTAGCTACCCATTTTTCATTCTTGGTTAAAAAATAAAAAAACCTTGAATTTTGAAAAAATACGTTGAAAAACCGTGAACTTTGAAATTGATTAAAAAACTCTGGCGAGGGACCGAATGTTAGTACACTCCCTGCACCTCACTCTCACGTGTTCCCTCATGATGGTGAGTGCGAGTGCGACATGCAGACATCTGTCAGTTGCTCATTTGCTATTTTTAAAGTTTGATTGCTTATTTGTTTACTTTGTTATAGTTTGGTGACAAAATTGTCTTTTACTCTCGAATTATCTTCTATTTGTTTCTTCTTTGGACAAATTTGTTTTATCGTAACTCATGCTCCACTCTTAATTTGGTTCAAGTGGATTTGACACTGAACATTGAGCTGCTCGGTTACCAGCACCTCCTTTTTCCTTAATCTCTTCTCTTTTCGCTAGCTCAAATCTAAATTTCTTGCAGATCTTTTGATAGGGCAGCCATTAAATTCCGAGGAACGGAAGCAATCCTAAATTTTAGCACCCATGACTATGAAGACGATCTAAAACAGGTTTAATTCTTGATTTGCATGAGAGTAAGAGTGGAAATCAGTTTGGTTTGCACTAAAAAACCGAACCAAATCTAATTGTTTTGTGCAGTGCAATTTCAAATTTTTAATGTGGAAAAAAACAGAAATACACTGAAGTGAATATGATGGTTTGATTTTCGGTTCTAATTTTAAAAAACCAAGTAAAACTGAACTGAATCGTAGATAATATTAAAATAATAAACTTAACGATTTTTTTATTCTAGTAGTTAGAAACTAAAATTTCAAAATTTATTTTTTAGAACCTTTGTTTAAACTATTTATTAATGACAAAATATCAATTCTTTATAAATTAATTTATACATTTAATCTCTCAAAATATTATAATTGAATTTTTTAGCTTTGTAATATAAAATATATTTTATTTTTCAGTTATTATTATATTTATGTTGCTCAATGTTGTTTATCCCTAATATATATTGTACTAATAGAAAAATATATAATATTTTTGCTAAGATTTTCAAATTGATTGAAAAGTAAATGTATGAAAAACTAAAAATAATTTGACGACAACACCTACCTTAGAAATCAAAGTTTAAACTAAACTGAGAAAACCAAGCACCGATTGAAAATCAAACCGAGAGAGATAGAATATCTCTCATATTAAGGAGTTTAACACGAGTAAATTTCCGTTGTAAGCTTTGATATAGAATAAAACATAGTTCTAGTAGTTTTGTATCCAATAACGTTGTAGCATCGATCAAACTAAGCTCCATCTACTATTTTCTAATTATAATCACACGATGATTCGACTGTCTCTGTAACGACCCGATTCTCGAGTCGCCGCTCGCTTGCTGCTTTTCTTACTTACTTTACTTTCTTACTTTCCGGCGACCCGATAACCGGTCCGTTACGGGATTTCTTACTTACTTACTTACTTATGTTGGTGGAGTACTTGTTACTTTAGTTTCTAAAAGCTATATTTAGTTTATAAATAGTTTACAAGGAAAACCGTCGAATGAAAAACATACATACACTCTTTGTAAACAACGATTTGAATTCCACCTTTTATCAAAAATACATAAGCATTTAATAATGTAAACTTACAGCAGAAGAATATAGTTCAAAATACATTCATTTCAAAAGCTTTGTAATCCATCACTCCAAAATAATATGTACATTTTAATTACATCTTCAAAACATTTTGTAATATAACTTTGTGTGTGTCATGCATCACTCCCCGTCGGTCATCACTCAATAAACTGTATCATTTGGACACTCTTCTGCCCTAACTCCTTGGTCAGTCACTTGCACCTATTCTTCCATTACATTCCCTACATTGCAAAGCCTAAACTATGAGCTTAAAGCTCAGTAAGTAGCATAACTATAAAATGCAATGCATGAGTATGCTATGTTGTTAAAACAATGCACAATTTCATTCACATTTCTTAGGTTTCATATCTTCTTTATCTTTGGAAATATTATAGGATCTCAAGAACACCACCCTCCACCTACTTCAACTTCTATTGGGCACACTTACTACTCGGAGTGTTCAGGCCTATAATAATTATTTACTTTACTGTTATGATATTCAAGTTCTTAATTCATCAGAGACGAAACATAATTAGCATCTCATACCACCAATCATATCTCGTTTACCTCCAACTACGTTTTAAAACAATGCATGAAATCATTTTGTTGACATTTTGTAAAACTATGATGCATGACTATGTGACTATGAAACATTACTACATTACATCAAACATAATATGAAAGCAAACATGCACCACACATCAAACATACATCCTAATCTTTGCAATGCAGTCTCACTTAAGGGCCAAACAATCTTAATACTAACTTACATTAGCAGCTATCTTGAATCATCCCACTTAAGCCTCTTTTTAATCCAATTGAGGACCTAAACATATAGATCATTTAAGGATGAAAATTCATGTAGCATGACCTGTTTTATTGCATAAAGTCATAACTTTTATCCAAACTTTGATCAACTATAACTTCCTCTATATTGATCCATTCGTGATGCTACATATGTCAAATTATTCCTTAAAGAGTCTACTATAACTTCTTAGAAGACACAAAATTCCTAAAACTAACGTAGCATAAAGTGTCGATCAATATTGACATAATAGTGAGCATGCATCTCTGGAAACCAAGGACCGGTCGACCTAACCTTGGAGGGGTCGACTCATGCTGACAAAACAGAGAACGTGCATTTTTAAAATCAGAAACTGGTCGACCGCTTAAATCAAGGTGTCGACCTTTATTCATAAACAGAGAGTGGAAATTGGGAACCGGTCGACCTAACTTACAAAACGGACGACCTAACTTACAAAACGGTCGTCTGAATTCCTCTCCCAATTTTTGTCTGTAAACTTGTAATATCCATAACTTTGTCTACATAGCTTCGAATTGAGTGATTAAAATGGCTATAGATCAGTCTAAGAGTCTACTTTAACTCTTATGAAATACATAAACTCAAATTCGTGCTATAATCAGACCGAATCTCCAAAACTCTAACTTTGTGCATAATTAACCGATTTCACAACAATTAACACGAAATCATTCATATTTATCCATCAATTCAACCAATACCATCATATTATCTGAACCTAAAAGAAACCCAAATGATAGAAAAATTACCTTGAACTTCAGCAGTAACTCACTTTCTTACTCTTTTCTCTTACACTATCTTTTTTCTTTCTCAATCTCCTTTCCCTTTGATCAAGACGTGATAACTTAAAGTAAAATAGGGAGAATGAGTCGTGCTGGTAGGGAAATGGCAGGCCATGCCTTCTTATTAGGGGTGGACAAAATCGGCCCGCACCCGGTGCCCGGCCGGGCCGGGCTGGTTGTAGTCGGATTTTTCACTTCAAAAAACCGGCCACCGATCCAAATTATAGAAAACTGTGAATCACGATTTTGTACACGGTTTTGGACTTCAAAAACCGGCTGAACTGTGAACCGTAGAAAAAAACCAGCTAAAAAGTATTTATTTATTATTTCGTTACTCGTTAGGTTTTGTAGTCTCCGCCTCCACTCCCTCCAGCCGATTCTCGTCTCCCGTCTTCTTCGCCGACGGAAATTGGAAAAGAAGGGATACCTATGGTTCAAGATTGGTCATGCATACGAGAGTACATCAAGTTTTTGAAAGAATTTCACACTATGACACTTCATGTTTCTGCTTCTTTGCATATCACAACAAATATGTACGTCGGTGAAGTTTGTAATTTGAAATTGCTATTGAAGAATATGCAAAATGTGATAACCAAGTGTTGATAAAAATGGCATCAATGATGGAAATGAAGTTTGATAAGTATTGGGGGTCTTTTGACAAGATAAACATGCTTATGTATATAGCGACTTTTCTTGATCCAAGTTGCAAAACTAAGTTTTTGAAACAATGTTAAGCATTTTATTTGGTGATGATAAAGTCGTAGATTACTCAAAACGAGTAGATGACGTAGTCCACAAGTTATATTCAGAATTTAAAAAGGAATCAATCAACGAAGATCAAACTACAAGTGATAGTCAAAGGGTTCAAGGGCCACCAAGGCCAAATACTCATCCAGGCCACGCTTGTTCTACTGCTGTGTATTCTAGGTTTTACGGTTCTGCAAATATCGGTCATGAAAATGAAAAAAACAATATGTCAGAAATAGATCGATATCTGAGTGAGAAATAGATCAATATGTCACAAATTCTTCTCTGGAAATTGTTGGGGTCGACACAATGTTTGTGCGGTCGACACAACCTTGAAGAATCATTCTCTTAGAAAAGTTGGGGTCGACACAAATTCTGTTGGGGTCAACACAAACACTAAAGGATTCGTCTCTGGAAATGGCTAGGGTCGACACAAGTAGTATGGGGTCGACACAAAAATGAGTTGGGTCGAACGTTAGAATCTACATGTAAAATGCAGGAAGGGTCGACACAAGGATTTTGGTAGGGTCGACACAAGGATTTTGGTAGGGTCGACACAATGTCATTTCTGGGGTAGACACAGACAGTTTGGATGAGTCGACACATTTGCACGTTGTACTGCCTTTTTGGGTCGACACAAGATTTATAGGTGGGTCGACACAATTGGAATGACTAGCCTCTGTTTTGAACAGGGGTCGACACAAAAACTCTAGGGGTCGACACAATCAATGAAAGGTAGCTTCTGGATTTTCTAAGGGTCACACAAAAATACTATGGGTCGACACAAACTGCATATATATATGAAATTTTTGCAGAACTTAACCGTATTTCACTGGTCTAGTATTATATTGGGTAAAACCGGTCCGGTCCGGCCCGGCCCGTGCCCACCCCTACTTCTTATCTCCTTAAATAAACAAAAATCAATGTTTCTCTCATGTCCATCCATCAGGATTCTCCACGTTTTGGTTGACTTTTCAACTCAAATTGGGAAAGTGTCGACCGCTCGTCCATGGTGTCGACCAAATCTATTCCCAAGAATTATTTGTGTCGACCCCTCCTCAATCCTGGGGTCGACCGATAGTATTTCAGATGCTTATATTGTGTCGAACCCTCCTTGATCCTGGGGTCTACCGAAAGGGTTATATTGTGTCGATCCCTCTTCGATCCTGGGGTCGATCGAAAGTTATATCGTGTCGACCCCTCTTCGATCCTGGGGTCGACCGGAAGTTATATCGTGTCGACCCCTCCTCAATCCTGGAGTCGACCGAAAGTATTCCCAAACACTTAGAAGATTTTCTAACATTTTCGAATAACATCATTACTTATACCCCCTTAAACCTTATTTTATTCATCACCTTCAACCTACTAAATTGCTATCATCGACAATACTTTAATTCTTCAATATCTACCCAACATTCGCAAAACAAATCTTAAACACTTTAATTATAAAATAAAAATGAGGGTTGTTACAGTCTTAGCTAGGTTTAGTTTAAACTAATTCTGATACTTAGAAACCTAGTAAACATGGGTTCTCTTATTTTTACTATTTTCATGCTAACGATATCTTGTAGAGAGAGAGAGAAGTGATCTTATATTGAACTATAAAAGCCTAAATAAATAAAATACTTATTTACAAAAAAACTATATCGAATTGTTTTCACAAAAAAAAAAAAGAAATCCCGTGATTCTCTCTCTTATATATATATATATATATCTTTCTATCTTCTCTCTCTTCCTCACCATGAGGAATTGAACGAGAAACTGTTCTAATTCTCTACAATAAAATTCGCAGCCTCTGTAAGTTCAACATCACATTCAGTCTTCATTTTTTTTTCTTCTTCTTTTCGTTCAATTCTCCCAAGAAAGAGATGATATAGCTTGCATGATCTTCATTATTAGGTAGGTATTGTCCCTAGCTATTGAAGTTACACGAATTGAGTTTACTTTGGCGTACAACAACAAGCAACTTAGAATTTATCGACAAGAAAATGAAAAGTTCAAGACTTTAGAGTTTGCAGAGAAATTGCTCTTGAAGTTCATTTTGAACAAACTATAATTTTGGTTTTTGGTGTATGAATTATGGTTGACTTTTATTTTTTTGTTTAATATGATATGAATTCTTGCATCCTATTATATTTTTAAAATTATCGAAATGAGCATATCATTCATTTATTTATTCATTCATTGTGCATGAATGAGTAATATGAGAGTATTAGATTGTCTTCTTAGGTTTTGAATTCTTAAACTTGGTGAGGGTATTTTAGGCTGTTACTACCTAGGTGTGTATTATTTTGGCTGTCACCACCTAAATATAATTCATGCATTGCATTTGTTAATTATACTATTTGTCAATTTATTAATATGCTCATTTTCGTATTTTTTTGGATTTATTGATTATTAAATTTAAAATTATTACTCAATTTGAGTACTCAGCTCACTTCAAATGATATATTTTTTAGGAAGTGTTCAATGTAATCGTCAGTAATTCCTTCAAGAGTGAATTAAGAGAAAACTAGTCTTTCATTTAACTTTTTATTTTTTTCATGAGCAAACTTATCTCGAAACTTTAAGGTTTGTATTGAAGTTTTATTAAGATTTAGATTTAGCTTATTGAACTTTATTAAAAGAATATTATTTAAATGTCTCAATTGGGCCAAAATAATTATTATGAACAAGTCTTTCATTGTTTATGAAATTTAAATTTAAGTGAAACATGGTTGTGAGATCCGTTTTATTTTATGTTGGATATTTCTCTATTTTGTAGCAAGTTCCTTTCGGGTTGTGACAAACAGTGTTGTAGCTCATCTTTAACAGTTGTTCTTGAAAACCAAACCGATTTTTCATCTTTAGTTTGCAAAAGCAGATGATTGAAGGTGAAAAGTGACGTGTTTATGCGACAAAAATGAAGATTAGATTGCAGTGCATTCGAACTTGTCCTTTTCATGGTATCCTTCTAATCTCCTTCTCAGTTCTTCATATTATTACGAGGAGAACCTCTCATTCACAACGAAATATTGCATAAATTAAATTATTTATTATATGAAGGTAAAAATCACCTTAACCAGATGAAGTTTAAGAAAATAGAGAAATTATTTATTATATGAGTCATCTGCATCGCATTACACGCTAGTCTATCCTTCAAATTTTCTATAAATATGGGGCAACTTTTTATTGAACCGTTGAAAGCAAGATTTACATCGGGAAAATGTATACATCTATTAAAGATCTTATCAATGAAATTATCCAAAATGCGTAGAAAAATGTTTACGGAGTAAGATTACCTAAAAAAGGAAATCGCGACGATTAATACGAATGTATGAAGATGATTATCCGTGACAACTACACGCTTCAAGAACGCATGATCAAGAGACATTTCAAATAGAGACATTTGCTCATAGTCATACGTGTGCTTAAAAAATAGAAAATTGTTTGCATCGCCTATAGCTATGTCAACAATTTTAAGAGTTATCAATCGTGGGACATACTTCTATCATCGAAACAGTAATAAAAGATCATAATATCATTATATCGTCAAGTCTCGTTATTAGGGATAAGAAAGAGGCTTAGGTTAAATTAATGATCCAACGATGAACAATACCAATTCTCCGAAATTATAGTGAGGAGATAATGCGATAATAATCATTGCAACAAAGTCGACAATCAAGTTCGGATGTTGTACGACGTTGATGATCATTTGTGTGCATGTTTGCATGCATGAAAATAATAATTGATTATGGTAGATCATTTATATGTGTGGAGGATTGTCATCTCAGTAGTGCATATATCAGTCATTTAGTGGTAACAGACAAAATTGATTCCTGTAAAGTCATATCAACGTGTAAAATAGAAAAATAATTCTACACTTATCCATAATATATATTATGTAATAATAGAAGTAATTTGTCTATCATTGATAATGTCATCACAAATCTTTTATTGCTTACTTGCTTATTTGATGCACTATAACAAATTGTATCATGAGACTCTTATTGACTTAAACTATAAAATATATATCTAGAAAATGTTGAGTATTAAACTCAATGAAATAAAATGATAATAAACTTGACTCACTTCTAGAAAATCAAATGGTCATCAAATTTAACGAGTGAACTATGAATTTTTGTGCCCTAAATGTCTAATTTTCAATAATTAAATTTCAGGTCATTCCGAGTACTGTAAAAGAAGTTATTGTTGTTTCAGTAACAAATAGTCAGTAATTATTATAAGAGTTTTAGAAATAAAGAGTCTAAGAGTTTCTATTATATTTACTTTCTTTTTAAATATTATTTATGTCACTTTTGTATTAAATATAGTGGCTGAACGAAATAAAATGATGACAAAAATCTATAAATTGTTCTCTTTTCTATATTTTGTTCTTTCTCTTATTTAAAAACTCGATTTTCCAAATTTTAATTTCATTAAAAAAAAAAAGCTATCTTCTTCTTACAATTTAACAATGAGGACGATCTTACTTATCAAAATAATAATCTTCATCTTTAATGTTACATAAATGCAAGAGCATGAGTCATTTGAATGTCTAATCCTAAGGTTTTATTATATCATTTTGTGGAGTAATTTGAACAAGCATAAGACTGTGGGTTTCCAATTTTTTACTATTGTTTATTTCATTCCTTAGTTATTTTGCGCTATCCGTATAATCTTTTGTGAACGAAGGGTTTTCTTCGAGTTAAGTCTTGAAAAAGACTTAATTATGTCTATCGAAGTTATGAAAATGGTTAGACTTTAAGTAATGAATTAAGGGATTTTACGCTGGAAGCTGTATTTGGTGATGCAGCACATGCTACAGCACAGAATCAGCGGGCAGCAAGGAAATTATGTTAATTTTGGTAATTTCGAGAATATTTTGATCTGCCCGATTGGTTACCTATTTTGCAGAGATTATGCTGGATAAAGATGGAAAGCAATGAAGTGAAAAGAGATAAGATTGAAGAGATTTAATTGGCGAAATTGGTGGATTGGAGAGAGAAGAAAATCTCTACAAATCAAGGGATTCCGAATTTAGTTAAATCTCCACAAATCAAGGGATTCCGAATTCAGTTTTGGAAAGAGAAGATAGCTGCCACAATGTTAAAGAGAGGAGCACGATTCAGATCAAAGGGAGACGCGGAGGGAGATAGACGAACGGAGAAGAAACGCAGCCACGCCAAATCGAAGCGGATAACCGGAGCTGATTCAAGAACTTGCGGGACGCCACCGGGGTTTTGAAGAAAGCGACGGTGAATCCGTTTATCTTTTATTAGGCTCTGCAATTATGATTCACGAACAATTATCTTGTGTTCTTTTGATTTTCAGCATGAACTAAATTCATTTCGGTTAGATTTTGGAAGTACCTTGTTTTATGAACTCTCGGTTTGTATTTATTTCGTAATTTGAATAATTCAACTAGGTTTTCATTCCTATCGTGTATAAGCTGGACGCCACAGTTATAACGTATTTAATGATTTCTAACACGCCATTAGAAAATCATCTAGAAAGTAGTTGAATTGCTTGAGTTGTTAAATTAGTTTGTTTGCAATTTAACTAAAGTTTTAATTTATTAAAACATTAGCTCAAGTGGAAATTAATAAGATCGGTTATGAAGGTCTTCAATTCTCAATGTCTTTGCCATAAGATTGGAAGGAGTTGAGAAAAAGAGCCAATCGGTAGGCGACGCCAGCCATCGGTTTCATAGATTTCTTTTCCGTCAAACGTGCTGTAATCTGTGCTGTAGCACAGACATACAGCCGAGAGTGAATAAACATGAGAAACCGAAATCTAACATTCCTTATCGTTGAATTTCGTTCGTTGATCAAATCTGCCTGTCTCTTTTAATTTGTTTACATTTTCCTTTTATTTTACTTTTAACAAAAAAATCATCAAACCCTTTTATTTAATTTTATATAACTATTTTATATTTTATTTCAGAAAATATTAGATTCGTTATCCTCGTGGGATCGATAATCTTTTATATTACTTGACTGTGCACTTGCGGTTTTTAACAACACATTCGCACCCAACAGCCACACATCCATCCTTGATGAGTACTACACAAGAGGTTGTGTGAAGAGTGCATCCATCTTTTGTGAGTGTAGGTAACCTTCACTCTCGCTACATTCTTCGTCGGTTCCCTCACGTCGCGGAGTGGAAGTCCAATCAATGATTTAGAAAATCTCAAGGCCAACTATTGAAGTCGCATTATCGTCAAATCGTTGCAAAGTTGTTTCAGAAAAAACTACTCATTTTTAGCCAAGCAGTTCGAAATGTAATGTGTATAGCTTTTTCTCCACGGTGCTACAAGCCTTCATTATCGACAACAATCTAACTCATGACGGAAGCTTCACATGGTCTCAAAAATCACATCCATTCATTTCCAAAAAAATCATGTACCTCCAAATACACTTTGGTTCAATCTGAATTTGCATACCCATCAGGTTGTTCAATTTATATTTTTTCATTGATATTTGTATGCACAAATGTGTAACATCTCATTCTTTAATGACAGCGTAAATTTTTTTTTTTTAAATCTCATTCAAAACTCTTGACTCAAAATCGTAGCAGAAACGTAAGACATTAAAAGCTATTAATAATATTATCTTCTCATACTTATAAAACACGTCACAGAACATCTATATATATCAAATTATCATATACATGTCATGGATATGCAATAGTACAAAACATTTAAGCATTGCCCATCGAATTACTTAACATAAGTTCTTAGTAAAATATTTAAACCTTCTTTCTTCTTTCACCCACGAGTCGTCACTTGGTTTCGTAAACATCTCGCTCCAAAGTAGCTTCATCCACGTATCATGGAACGTGATGAGGACTAAATTCCTCATCCCGAGCTTCATCACCTACATCACAAAGCTTAATTAATGAGCTTAAGGCTCAGTAAGAAATCATATCACCTACATGCCTAAAATGCTCATGTCATGTTTCATTTTGTTCTTTATCTTGATTCTTAACTTGATACTTGATCCTCATTCTTGACATGATAAGCAGGCACACGTATGGGAGAGAATCACACCATTTGGCCTTCCTCACGGATAGCTCACAGAGCACCATTAGGCCCGTTCGGAAAAGCAGCCAATTCAACTCCACCCCCGAATTTTCTTAATTTTGATCTTTACTTGCTTGACATTTTTTTATGCATTGTATGAGAGAATTCTCGAGATAGGGTATTAGCACCATTTGGCCTCCCTCGAGACACCTCTCGCCATATCCCGTTCTCAACATACAGTTGGGCGACGTTTTGAAATCATGCATGATAAAATACTTTTCGTAATTTTTCTTAAAACATGATGCATGAATATGAATGGATGCATAACTTAATTATTTATCATGGATGAACACACTTGTGAGCATAATATCATTCATGCATTCATTGCACAAACATCTCCAAGATAATAATAAATTTACTTTTATTGTTCATTTCGTGTTTTACGTACTTAAGCGTTACTTATAAAATACAAATGAAATTTAATGTCACACATCACCAATCAATCCCTCAACATAGGGACGGTGCACGGTGAGATGCACCCCAAAACAGTAATAATACGTACACAATCATATTATCTTATTAATCATACTTATTATAACTAAACTAGACATACAATTCTTAACACACCCTTTATGATGTAGGTCCCGAAGGACAAAACGCAAGCAATCAATTCTTACCTCGTTTCCAAGCTAAATTTTTATTCACTTTCCTTTAATTTCCTTGATTTGTTTTCAAGAACACCTAGGCTCCAACTTTCTCTCAAGCTACTAGAGAGTATTTGGGAAGGAAAACTCTCTGCAAAAAGGAAAATTGAGGGAAGGAAACTTGTTCTATGACTTTTGGAGCTTGAATGGTCGGATAAAACTTGAAGGGTCAAGGCTGCATAATGATGATTTTTTTTTTAAACAATTTCACGCGTGGAAGATGAAAAATTTTCGGATAACTTCAAAGAGCGGTCGACACTTTATACAAGGTGTCGACCGGTGTTCAAACCCAAGAGTTTTAAAGTGTCGACCGGTCACTGTTCATAGGTCGACCGCTGTTCAAACAGGTCGACCGTTGTTAAAAAACAGAGAGTATGCATACTTTATATAATTGATACCTTTATTCTATAAGCGGTCGACTGCATTCCTCTCTCAATTTCCATCTACTAACTTACAACACTCATAACTTTGTATGCATAGCTCCGAATTGAGTGATTCAAAAGCCATTCTTTTTCTTATTAAGTCTACTTTAACTTTTTAGAAGACATAAACTTCAAATTCAGAGAGTAAAGGTATCAATTATATGAAATACTGAATATCATTCAAAAATTCATATCTCCTTAGTCCAGTTTTCATTTGTCAACTTCTAACGGGTATAACTTTTGCACCACAACTTCAATCGAGTTGTTCAACCTATCAATCTTCACCTTTTGATGTCTTCTATAATTTCTTAGTAAATTACTTTGTCACTTAAGTTTATCTGTAGCATGATAAAATAGGAAAACTGAAACTACCCAGTTATCAATTTTGAACCTGGTGGTTGTTACTAACTATAAATTTCCAAAACCCATAACTTTCTCTACAAACCTTAAAATTGAGTAATTTTTATTGCTATAGTTTCATCAACTAATTCACTTAATTTTATTAGAAGGAACTAAACTCGTTTAAAGAATTTATCTCCTTGAAAATCAACTAATCTTAACAGTTAACATAGGTTAACTTCGTTGATCATTCAACATTGATAAAACTTAAGGTATGTAGAAAAAAGTCGGGTGTTACAAAATGTCATTTTCACATCCATCTGTTGTAACTCTACATCTTTGATAGCAAAAATAGATAGAAACCTTCCTATCGAAATCTATTTTGCTACGGAAAAAAAGATTTTTGTGTAATCAATTCATATGCAATAATGTGTGCATATCCAACCACTAAACCAGTTTATTTACTCTTCTCGTCCATATTCTTTGTCTATTTGATCTCATTTTGTGACTATTTCATTCATAATTGATCCATTATTATCTCCATCTACATAGATAGGTAAGCGACGATTTGTATATCAACTTCTTGCTCGAAGATGCACGTTCGTGCTCGAAGTTCAATCTTGCATGTCGGGTAAGACTGTAGCACATGTGAAAAAATCTTAGCAAATCGAATTTCAAAGGATATCTATGACATTTTTCAAAAGGTGTCTTAAAACCAAGATCTGTAGATGAATTTAGATTTATAAGATAGGCGCAGGTTTCACAGCTTTTGCCCAGAATGCAATTGTTACCGTATGCAATCGTAAAATCTCGATTCTAGTCGGAGAGAGTACCCCTTGGAACACTTTCAGTCTCGGTAAAGCACAAATCGAGCCATCTCGGGAAAGCCTGCTTGTTCATAGCAGTTGCCGATTCGTTCCACAAACTCCTCCCACGATCCGTCGATGGAAGCCAGATCCAGTAAATAAGCAGCTTCATCCAGTGCGATCTAGAGAGCCAAATGAAAAATCTAAGTCATCCGAAACTGACTTCTAATTCGTATTTTCGATTCTATTTTTACAAAATTTTCAGAATATACTGAATTATACCTGCTCGAGCACCTTTCCCTTCTTAAGATCCTCACGCTTTCCCTCTTCGGTTACCTTCTCCTTGATGTACTCGATTTGCTCATCCTCCCATTGAGCAATATTGGCTACATCCTGTTACGAATAGAGATACTTAGAGAAGAAAAGAGAGAGATCAATAACTTAGAAATTTGAATCCTTGCAATCTTTTTTTTCATTTATACATAGAATCGGGGATGATCTAGCCGAGTGGATCAAGGCACTGGATTGTGGATCCACCATGCACGGGTTCAATTCCCGTTGTTTGCCCATAATAACGAAAAAGAAAAAAAAAAGAGTGAAATTCTTATTTATTTCATTTAATCACTATTTTTTTCTTTTTTTTTTAGCAAAGACAAATAAATAGATCTATGCATTCTTTGATTAACAGAGAGGTAAAAAATATGCAGCTAATTACTAGCTAATGACCATGTTCAGAACGAGACTTATTAGATTTGAAAAGATAATAACATAAACTAGATAATCGTAACAAGTTGATAAATGAAACTATCCGTATCACAACCACCGATATTGAAATCACTTGGAATATCCTGTTTTAAGGAAGAAGAACAATTAAAAGAGGGAAACTCCAAAATGTCCTTACATGGTAGTTACAACCGAGGGTCCACCACGGCGACTTCAAAGCGCCTCTAGCAGCATCTTTAGCTTCGCTTTTACGACCAACCCTAACAAGATTGAACAAATAAATAAGTAATTTATTGAACAAATAAATGGAGGTGAATCTAAGTTGTTTATCAAAAGATAAAGTATTCTACGAACTTCAGTAAAACCTCTGCGTTAAACACAAAAGGTCGTGCAAATCCCGGAAAGTGTTCTTTTTTAGTGTAAAATTCTCCGGTCACCAAAGCCGAAACCTGCCCCGGTGGAATAAAAACATATTAGAATATATGTTACCATAAAGAACACATCAAATCCTAGATAAATTAGTCTTACAAAATCCCCTTCCTTAAAATGACGCATTACTTTTCCCTCCAGCACATCCGGAAACAATCCCACCTAAGAAAAAACATTCGATGATAGTTTAACATCCAGGACAGTAAACATCAATCGAGACCAAAAATCACCATTAGTCAAGTATCGGTACCTTTGTCAAGAGATAGACGTCTAAGTTCAAAATTTTGGACTTGGCAAAATCACCCCTTTTATAAAAATTCACTCCAGCTTTGGCTGAAGCCTGGTAGAGTTCATCGTTCTTTCCTCCACCATTGTTGACGTCTTCTTCAACTAGAAATCTATGAATTAATTGGTCCACCTGTGTGAAGCATTGGAGACTGATAAAAAAGTACCAAAATGTCTCCACTCGAAAGTACTTCACTTACACTCTTGGATAGAAGTCGCACACCATTCTTATTAACATCCACTACGGGCATCTCCATCCTGCAGGGATTCCAAGAATTAAGCAATGGGTAAGAAAGAAGAAAGGTTTACCTTCTTAACATGTTTTTTACACGCGGATGTATTGAGATATGATAGTTCTAATTAAAATGCATTTAATATAATAATCAAAATAATTATTTATTATATTTATTACATCAATTACATTTTAACATATCAATACAATAAGAATGTATGCTCAGAAGGTAAACCTAACATTATTCTAAAAACTGCCAAGAAATTTTCATACCCGGGTGGAGCTGTAGGCCATCGTAAAAGAGCAGTTACTGTGCCTATAAACAAGAAAGCATTGGAAACTTCAACATGAAACCATATTGATTCCAAGGAGAGACAAATCTAACAAGTACCTGAACCGTTCTTGGCCAAGGGAATGGCAAGAGGGATTATGCCTTCCTTGGCTCCAGGGGAGATAATCGTTTCACCTGCTACAATGCTGCAAAATATATAAAATCTATATTTTTTTGCATCCGTTACGAAAGGATTTATGATAAGTAAGTAAACCAGGATAATCTTCCACTTAGTCTAAATCCCACAAAACTCGTTCAAGATTTCAAGCCTTGCCACCACTAATTTTACCACCAAAATTTCAACACCCCACTAAAATTTCTTCATACTTTCAGAAAATCTTGGAGAAAATTAAGAATATATTCAGCATCATTGTGGGGACAGACAGAGGAAATCAAGTTCAACAAATAATGTGAGACAAAAGGAGAGTTGGAGCAGTGACTCGCCTCTTGTCTTGAGAATTTTCAGCAGCTGGGACAAATGCTCGGGAGGCTGAGTTGCAGCGACATCCTTAATGAACGATGTGTGTTCTGAAGCATCAGACCATCATCAACCCGTTAATTTCTTGAATACCAAGTGGAATTAAAGACCAAAAAGAGAAAAAAACTCACCAGAAGTAGAGGTAGAAGAAGAGCAACGAACCGCAGTTCCATGTCGAAGCAGCAATGAGGGAAGAAAGGCGGCGCGTGGCGTCCCATATAACACTCCGCCCCCAATCTTCATCGTACTAGGTGGTTCAGCGCCAAGAAACGCCGTTATATCTAAATCTCATCTTTGGGTTGGCCGGGGAAGCTCCACCACTCCATGCTGAGCCGGTGTATGGATCAAATCGACGCTCGTGACACACTGGAGCTGAATCGAGTTGGCCCATCAGTCTTCGAAGAGGATAATGTTCTTGGATCGCTTCATAGGATCTAGGGCCGAAGATATACTATGTTGGACCGGAATTCGGTTATAGTCCATATTTGTTTCCTTTAACTATGTTTTAGAGGTAGCCAAAATCAGACCAGAACCATAAATTAAATTGGAAAAACCGTGAAACTTGAACGAGGATCGTAGGTTAAAAAAGTTATAAAATCTAGTAAAATTCGACCAAAATCTTAATAAAATCATATATAAATCTTAAAATTAATTATAAATCTGCTCAAATACTTTAAACTCGACCTAAATATAATAAAAAATATTTTATCATTATATTTTATTTTTTTAAATTTAAAATAAAACAATGTTATAACGAGAATGAAATCAGAACTTGTGCCGGTTCCAAAAATATGAAACCATGAGTTCTGGTTTCGATTCTATTTTGGGCTAAAGTTGGATTAGACTGACCTGTGCCCACCCCTACTATGTTTAACGCGTGAGACAGTTATGCTCTGGTCAGATTTAAGAATGAGTCGAAATCAAAACCATAAAACATGAAACAATTTTGATTTGCAGTTATATTTAGATCGGATTTTGATGGATTGTACCAAATTCGAAAGCAATTTTTGAGTGCATATTTAGTGACGGTTTCATAATTTTTTAAGACTTCAAATTAGAACCGACCAAAATCAGCATTTCTTATCTGAATTGTAGTCTCAGTCCTGTTTCGCCCACTCTTGCTATGTTTTGCAAGGCAAACACGACCTTACATGGAGAGTCTATGTAAAGCTAACCTTGTATAGTTCTACTCCACTAGTTCATATCTTGATATTAAGTTCATATTAAATAATGATTGATTTATTTAAATTTATAAATAATCATGGAAAAATAGGAATTATTGCTGTCACTAGAGTCGACAAACGAGCGAGTTGGCTCACCAGCTCGCTCGGCCGGCTCGTATTTTTGTCGAGCCGAACCAGGCTCGGACCGGAACAGTACCGAGCCTGGCTCGCTCGAGCCTCTTGGTCGAGCCCGAGCCGAGCTCGCCGAAAGAGGCTCGACGTCGCGCCTCGTCGGGCCGTCCGTCGTCGTCGCCGATATCATCGTCTCGCCTCGCCTCGCCTCGCCGTCCGTCGTCGTCGCCAGATCTGGTCGCCTCGTCGCCGCTCGTCGTCGTCGTCGCCGTCTATCTCGTCGCCGTCTATCTCGTCGTCTCTGACACACCGGTAAAAATAGTAATGAATATCATGAAAAAAACCCCAAAAAAAGTAATTTTATGCATGGTGTTAGAATATCAATTATCTTTATTAATTCACCACTCGTTAATTAGAATATTATTTCACAATAATAAAATCAGACAATACACTATAAAATTTCACAAAAATAGTAA
Source organism: Begonia fuchsioides (assembly GCA_003255005.1). Classification (NCBI taxonomy): domain Eukaryota; kingdom Viridiplantae; phylum Streptophyta; class Magnoliopsida; order Cucurbitales; family Begoniaceae; genus Begonia; species Begonia fuchsioides. The sequence goes on along the minus strand of QAOC01040557.1, from coordinate 1,018 downwards.
TCATCGCTGTCACGCCTCTAAATATATTTTTTAACACAAGATTGTGGGTGATTTATTTCAATTTAAAAAGAATAAATTAATTAAATCGAAAGAATAGTAAATAATGAAATGAACGTGGCAGGTTTTGAGACAGTAGATATTTCATTACATATATTTTAATATGCGGATGCTGTGCTTGGCTCGGGCAAGATGCTGATTTAGCACGTGCGTCAATAGAATTTTATTTAATGTGGGATTCATATAGGAGCCTCGTTCTCAACGTGGGTCGGACAAAAGATATCATATTCTATGTCATCTTGTCTTTCAATTTATCTTAGCCGGCCATTTTATTTGACCCAAATGAAAGTAAATTTCATTTTATTTGTTGCCAAATTAATATAAATTATGGTAATTAACAACAAAATAAATAATATCGTACAAATTATAGTCACTTTTCTTGTTGGGAATGGGCAAACACAAATCGATTCATAGGTATGTCACGGTCCTACTTTCAAAAGGCCGTGTGACAACGGCACCGAGTGTCCACGTTGTTAGAGCGGGTTTTTTCGTCTAACGAGCGAACGAGACTCGAGAGTACAAGTTTATCTTACACGAGCGTTATGTGTATTATATGAATAAAGAGAGTGTGTTGTAAAGAGTTTGCTCATTGATCACTAGCAAAATTACAACGTTTCGTGGGTCATTTACATAAACTAGCAAAATGCATTTACAACGTTTGGTGTATAATGGTAACAAGTTTATCTTACCTATGCAAAATGCATCTTCCAACTACGAGCGATTTTTCCCGAGTTTATGTAAATGTCCATGCAAGCTAGTTTTTATGTGACTGAGTGCAACCATGTGTTAGGAAATCGTATGTATGAATAATGAACAATTAGATGATAATTGGAAAAATATAATTCGAGAACTAGCGGTGGCCACAAGCCAGTATGGTCTGGTTTTATTCTAAAATAAAACCTAAATCAGAATTCCCGGTGTTGAATTTTTAGAACTGACATCGAAATTAACCGTTCCGGTT
>QAOC01040553.1:8178-85846 GCA_003255005.1 Begonia fuchsioides | reverse complement strand
AAGAAAGGCTAGTAGCAAATTTCATTTAGCTCTTCCCTCTATTTCGTGATCTTTATCTTCAATCAAACTCTCCAAAAATCAGCCATAAATTCCTCATCCTCGAACGCATTCCGACCTCCATAAAATTGACCAACTTTCACCAAAACTGTCCTTCCATTTCAATTTCGTGTCACTTAAGCTGAGATTAATCTTGACAAGAAATGAAATTGAAATTCATTCACTTTATTTTTTTTCAATTTGTTTCTCAAAATATTATAGTTTCACAAAATATAAATGAGAGTTTTTTTCAACATTCAAAACTCTAACACTTGCCGTGAATTTGGGATGGCAATCAGATTTGGTTGTGTAACAACCCTCATTTTTATTTTAGAATTTTGTGACTTTAAGATGGAAGTGTTTAAGATTTGTTTTGCGAATGTTAGGTAAATATTGAAGAATTAAAGTATTGTCGATATTAGCAATTTAGTAGGTTGAAGGTGATGAAGAAAATAAGGTTATTCGGAAATGTTAGAAAATCTTCTAAGTGTTTAGGAATACTTTCGGTCGACCCATGATCGAAAATGGGTCGACACAATATAACTTTCGGTCGACCACAGGATCGAAGAGGGGTCGACACAATATAACCCTTTGGAATACTTTTGGTCGACACCATGGACGAGCGTTCGACACCTTCACCGACGTAAGTTGAAAGGTCAGCCGAAACTTGGACGAATCTGATTTATGGACGTAAAGGAAATACTGTTTTTGATTAATAAAAGACATAAAAAGGCATTTGGCTGGCATGTTTCTGCCAGACACGAATTCTTATCTTTATTCTCTCTGAATTTTCGTGAAGGTTTAAGTTCAAGGTATTCATCTATTCTTTGAGTTTTGTTTAGGTTCAGTAATGATAAAATGATGGTATTGCTTGAATTGGTGAATATAAACGAATGATTTCATGTCAAGAGATGTGAAACAAGTCGATTACGTACAAAATTAAAGTTTTGGAAAATTCTGTTGATAAGTAGTACGAACTAGAGTTTGGTTCCTTCATAAGAGTTAAAGTAGACTCTTTGAGTGATCTATAGGCTTTTGAATCACTTAATTCGGAGCTATGTACACAAAGTTATGGGTGTTAAAAGTTAATAAATGAAAATTTGAAAAGATAATTCGGTCGACTGTTTTGTAAGATTGGTCATCCGTTTTGTAAGTTAGGTCGACTGTTACCGGTCGACTAGATTCCTAATTTCCAAAATGGATGCTCTCTGTTTTTGAGCATCGGTCGACACCTTATTAACCGGTCGACTGGTTCTGGATTTCAAGCAATGAATACTCTCTGTTTTGTCAACATGGGTCGACCCCTTATAGGTTGGGTCGACCGGTCCTTGATTTCCAGAGATGCATGCTCACTATTATGTCAACATTGATCGATATTTTATGCTACGTTAGTTTTGTGAATTTGGTGTCTTCTAAGAAGTTATAGTAGACTCTTTAAGGAATAATTTGACACCCGTAGCATCACGAATGGATCAATATAGAGGAAGTTATAGTTATTCAAAGTTGGAATAGTAAGTTGTGACTTTACGCAATAAAACAAGTTATGTTACCTGAATTCTTATCCTTAAATGATTTATACGTTTAAGTTACCAATTGGATTAAAAAGGACTCAAGTGGATTAATTCAAGATAGCGGTTAAGGTAAGATTATGATGTATGTGATTGACCATTAAGTGGTACTACATTATAAAGATTAAGATTATTGTTTGTTAATGCTTTGATATATTGGACTGTTTGGGGTGTAATGCACAATCACCGACCTCAATTCATTTGAGGGTTGTTTGTGTGCTTGGTTGATATTGTTTGTTAAAATCAAGGATATGATAAATGCATGTTTTGTTTATTAAGCATTGTACATGAATCATGCATCATGTTTTACTTAAAATAACGAAAATGAATTTCTCATGCATGATTTTCATAGACAACAGAACATGATATGAAGAAAGAACAAATGAAGATTCATGAATTCATGTAACAGTTTGTTGTTGATGAGGGATTTGAGTTGGTTGTCTTACGTGGACGTTATAGTTAACCTCTCAATTTCCCATCATAGTTCGCCTCACAATAATCTCATAGCTACGACAACTAAAGAAAGAATGAATGTCAAAATTGAAATGAAATTGCATAGTTTTACAAAAGTTCATGCATGTTACATATTTTATAGTTTTCATGTCTTACTGAGCTTTAGGATCATTAGAATGACTTTATAATGTAGGTGAGTAGTTTGATACTCAAAATGAAAATCACTGATGATGAAGGGTGTCTATGGCGAGCATTTTTGTTGTTAGTGCGAAGATGACCAGTGAGTATGATTTTTCATGTAATGTAAATAAGTGTTTTGAAGTCAAAGTTTAAACGTATGGTATAATTTATAAAATAGGTTGTAAGAAACATGTTTTTGAATAACTATTTTGTATGGTTTGTAATAACTGTATTTGACAACTTTTGAACGTAAATTATGAGTGTTTCTAAAAATGTTTGATTTTATATTATCATTTAATTAAAAACGAGTTCATGTATTTCAGTCTTCCGCTGTAATCGAAAATGATTTTATCATTGGTTATGAGTCTTAAAAGAAATAAGGTATAAAAAAAAAATTTCTCTAAATGTTTCAAGGATTTTCAAAACAGGATGTTACAAATATGGTATCAGAGTGCACCGGGTTTTAAAAATGGTTCTGTAGACTGCCTAACAACACAAATTCTCACATGGAGACACTTCATCAACGGTAAGTTTTTTTTAGAATTTAAGTTATTTATTACCTTTCTTATATTAAGGGAATTGCTAAGGAAATATACAAAATGTCGAGAGGACGAAGACCTATGGATGAAGGTCCGAGAGGATATCGAAATGTTAGTGACATCGGTGAAAGTAGTACTGATCTATTGACAAGGTTGATGGATTTATTAAGTCGTCAGTTTGATCAGAATCAGACAAGAGAAGAACAAAGAAATTCACGTCCAAATGAAAGAGTTGAAGGGGCAGTTAGAGGAGTTGTTGAGCAAGAGTTTTATACGCCCTAGTGTCTCCCTCTGGGGAGCCCTTGTTTTTTTTGTAAAGAAGAAGGACGGAACCCTAAGGATGTGCATCGACTATCGTGAATTAAACAAATTGACAGTGAAGAATAAGTATCTGTTGCCTAGGATTGATGATCTGTTTGATCAATTGCAGGGTGCACATGTATTTTTCAAGATTGACTTGCGGTCAGGATATTATCAGTTAAGAGTAAAGGAGAAAGACATTACAAAGACTGCATTCAGAACCCGATATGGACATTACGAGTTCCTGGTAATGTCGTTCGGTTTGACAAATGCTCCAGCGGCGTTTATGAACCTTATGAATATGATATTCCATGAGTATCTCGATAAATTTGTCATCGTGTTCATCGATGATATTCTGGTGTATTCTAAGTCGGAAGAGGAACATAAGGAGCATTTCAGGATGATCTTAAGTATATTGAAGCAACATCAGTTATATGCCAAATTTTCTAAATGCGAATTTTGGTTAGATCAGGTGAATTTTTTGGGTCACGTGATTTCTAAAGAAGGTGTATCCATTGATCCAGTAAAAGTGCAAGCTGTTTGTGAAGGGCCACAACCAAAGAATGTAACTGAAGTGCGAAATTTTCTTGGTTTAGCAGGATACTATAGAAGATTTATTAAAGGATTTTCTAAGATGGCTACACCATTGACGCGATTAACAAGGAAAAATATGAAGGGTGGTCAGAAGATTGTGAAAAGAGTTTTCAACTATTGAAGGACAAGTTAACCTCAGCACCAGTGCAATACTTCCAATGGAAGATGGAAAATTTAGTATATTTTGTGATGCGTCGTTGATGGGTTTAAGATGTGTGCTGATGCAAGAAGGTAAAGTAATTGCTTATGCATCGCGACAATTGAAAAATTATGAGAAGAACTATCCTACCCATGATCTAGAGTTGGCAGCAGTAGTCTTCGCCTTAAAGATCTGGAGACATTACTTATATGGACGTCATTGTGAGATATTCACGGACCATAAGAGTCTCAAGTATCTTTTCACACAAAAAGAGTTGAGTTTAAGACAGCGGCGATGGCTGAAATTTGTTAAAGATTACAATTTTGAGCTTAAATATCATTCCAAAAATGCTAATGTGGTAGCTGACGCACTGAGCAGAAGTCAGTGGCAGTGCAAATTGAGGTGATGCAAATTTTGGTAGAAATTCGTAATGAGCTGCTGAGGGCAGAAATTGAAGTTGTACCAAATCTAACAGCTCCGTTGACTGCTTATCTGTTGGATCGAATTGGAGAAATTCAAAAGGAGGATTCAAGGTATAAGCAGTTTATAGCCGGACAAATGCAAAATTTTCATGAATTTCAATGTCAAAGGAAGGTATACTCAAGTTTCGTGATAGGTGGTATGTTGAGATATTGAAAGAAGCTCATTCTTCAAAATTTTTAGTTCACCCATAAAATACAAAGATGTATCACGAAAACTGAAGAAGAAGAGGCGAAGGATCCAGTCCACTTCTCGGAAAAGAAGGAGAAAATGGCGGCGCTGGAATTCCTGTAAATTCCTGAACCATCGCTCTGAAATTGGAGGTGTCTGTGTTTAGCACGGTGGTCGGAGCACGCCTAGCTCTAGGCCTCTTCTTCGAGCTTTTTCCGTCACCAACAACGGCATCTTTCTTGCTGTTACTTCCAGGTACCTTCTCATCCGCCATAAAAGCTGGGCCTGAGCTCGAAACAGCATTAGCCCTCTCAGATTTTGAGGATTTTGATTAGATGTAGAGTTTCTTGACCACATCATTTCAAGATTCAAGGCATTCGCATCAAAAACTGGTCTGGGCGAGGAAGCATAGAAGAAGTTCAACGCCTTCGATGGTGGGTCTGAATCAACGGCGGCGGAAGCGGAGGAGGGTTAGAACTTAAGAAAACGGATTCATCATCTCCGCCACTAGAAGACTGCATGCTTTCACTGTTACCAGAATCCATTAAAGAAGAGAAATGAAAAAGGAAATACGTATGGGAGAGCAGCACAAAGACATCCAGACGTTCAGGCGGAGATTTCGTAGACAGAGAAAGTTAGAGAGAGAAAGAGAGGACAGAGAGTTAGAAACCTCCGAACTCCGACGAGACAGTCCAGGTTTGTCGCAGAGCAGAAGAGTAAAGTGAGAAAGAACAAACTCCCACCTTTGATAGGGTTTCTTCAAGTTCTCGAGAGAGGGATGCTTAGAGCTTATCTTGGAGGTATTCTGAAAGAAGAGGCAGCTGGTGCGGGTAGAAGTCGTCGTTCCTTCCCAAGGAAAAAGGACGAGAGGGGAGGTGGGGTAGGTTTTCAGAGAAAGAAGAAGATGATGCGGAGAGAAGGTGATCGATCGACTGGTCAAAGTTAGTGAAACCACCTTCCAATTTTCATGTGTGAATCCAAGAAGAATTTAGGGTTTACTCATATAATATTAAACATACTCATTTTTAATGTTTTATTTTTTTATTGGGGGGAGAAGACAATATTCTTAGGTTTTCCTCAAAACCTATTGTCCAACTAGACTCTCATTTTTATCGTAACTTTATATTCTCTCTTTATTTTAGTTAGATCTAAGAGATATGTTATTGTATTTCTCTAATATAATAATTTAAAAGATACTTTTAATTGTACCCATTATTTCTGATATAATAGATATTTGATTGAGCGGTACACGTGTGCCGTGATTTTTAGCATCTATTTACCGAGGGTTTTTTATGCTAAAATTTGATGTTGCTATCTCGTCAATTTTAAATGATTTATTATCTTCAATTGCTATTAGTTATCTTGATTTGCTTATTTGATTAGAAAAAGAGAAAAAAGTAAGATTTTAATTCTGCCGTACAATAATGTTATCGATAGTTGATAATGAAAGTATTCTCTTATTTCCAACAAGTGGTATCGGAGCATTGATGGTTACTCTTGTATTTATCAAATGAAGGATTGTAACAACAAGAACTGTAACACCCGACTTTTTTCATATACCTTAAGTTTCGTCAATGTTAAATGATGAACGAAGTTAACCTATGTTGACCGTTAAGATTAGTTGATTTTCGAGGAGATAAATTCTTTAAACGAGTAAGTCCTTCTAATGAAATTAAGTGAATTAGTTGATGGAACTATAACAACAAAAATTACTCAATTTGGAGGTTTGTATAGAAAGTTATGAGTTTTTGAAATTTACAGTTAGTAACAACCACCAGGTTGAAAATCGATAACTGAGTAGTTTCAGTTTTCCTATTTTATCATGCTACAGATGAGCTTAAGTGACAAAGTAATCTTCTAAACAATTCTAGAGAACATCAAAAGGAGAAGATTTATAGGTGGAACAACTCGATTGGAGTTGTGGTGCAAAAGTTATGCACGTTAGAAGTTGACAAATGAAAACTGGATTAAGAAAATATAAACTTTTGAGCGATATTCGGGGTTTCGTATAATTTATATATTTACTCTCTGAATTTAAAGTTTATGTCTTCTACAAAGTTAAACTAGACTTAATAATAAAAATAATGGCCTTTGAATCATAGAAATCGAGGTTGTAGAACAAAAGTTATGAAAGTTTTAACTGGCGGTCGACACCCTGATTGCCGGTTGACACTTTAAAACTCTCGGGTTTGAAAACCGGTTGACACTTTGACACAAGCGGTCGACACCTTGACTTTTCAAGCTATAGAGGTCGACCTATGAACAGTGGTAAGTCAACATCTTGTATAAAGTTTCGACCGCTCCTTGATGATATCCGAAAACTATTCGTCTTCCACGCCTGAAATTGTTCAAAAACTCATTATGCAGCCTTGACCCTTCAAATTTCTATGGCCTTTCGTGCTCCAAAAGTCATAGGGCAGTCTCTCTTCCCTCATTTCCTCTTTTGCAGAGAGTTTTTCCTCCCAAATACTCTCTAGGAGCTTGAGTAAAATGGTGAGAGATTGAAGATTCTTCTTGAAGGAAAATTGTGAGTTTGTTCTCCAACCCCCACATTGATGTTGTGGGTGTGTTTTGCAGCCACGAATTCTGGAAAACAATGTAAGAATTTCGTGTCCCTCAACTTATTTGGATGATTTAAGGATTTTATGTCTTGAATAAGTGACAAACAAGCATGCATGTGTATTAATTGGATAAAACACATGAAAATCTTGAGTTTTAGGATGGAATTGAAAGTCTAAGGTTTAAGCACGTAATTCACCCTAAACAAATGTTGTGTTCTGCAATTGAATCAATTATTAAGGATAGAAGAGAGGTATTATGGTTTTGCATGTAAGAAAAAATGAGAAGGGAGTTTTGAAAATTTCAGTTTCGGACATTACAAACAGGTTTTGGTCATGTTAATTTTAAAGGGTCTTCAGCTACGAATTCGGCCACGACTTCTTCATATGAAATGTAGTAGACAAAATCAGAAAGAGATTGATATCAATTACATGGAATTGGATAAGTATAGAAAGAATTATGAGACCCAAAAGTTAGGTAAAAAACATAAATAAAATATGAGGTACTTATTTTAGTTAATTGTGATTTTTAAGGTGTTCTTGAAGACAAGTCAAGGAAATTAAAAGAAAGTGAGTATGAATTCAGCTTGGAAACGAGGTAAGAACTCATTGCTTGCGTTTTTCCCTTCGGGGCCTACATCACAAAGGGTGTGTTAGAAATTGTATGCCTAGTTTAGTCATAATAAGTATGATTAATAAGATAATGTGAATGTATACGTATAATTATTGTATTTGAGGTGCATCACACCGTGCACCGGCCCTATGTTGAGGGTTTGATTGGTGTAAACCTATTTGGGGTGCATCACACCGTGCACCGACCCAATAATATGAGATTGATTGGTGTTGTGTGACATTGAATTTCATTTGTATTTGATAAGTAACGCCTAAGTATGTAAAACATGAAATGAATGATAAAAGTAAACTTATGATTATCTTGGAGATGTTTGTGCATTGAATGCTTGAATGATATTATGCTCACAAGTATGTATTTTTATGATAAATAATCAAGTTATGCATGCATTCATATTCATGCATCATGTTTCAAGAAAAGTTACGAAAGTATTTTATCATGCATGATTTCAAAATGTCGCCCAACCGTATGTTGAGAATGAGATATGAGGAGAGCTGTCTCGAGGGAGGCAAGATGGTGCTTATACCCTATCCCGAGAGTTCTCTCATACGATGCATGAAAAATGTCAAGCAAGTAAATATCAAGATTAAGAAAACTCGGGGGTGGAGTTGAATTGGCTGCCTTTGCGAGCGAGCCAGATGGTGCTCTGTGAGCTGCCCGTGATGAAGGCCAAATAGTATCATTCTCTCCCTTACGCGTGCCCTCTTATTATGTCAAGATCAAGTATCAAGTTAAGAATCAAGATAAAGAACAAAATGAAACATGGTTTTAAGCATGACATGAGCATTTTAAGCAATGTAGGTGATATGATTTGTTACTGAGCTTTAGGCTCATTAGTTAAATTTTGTGATGTAGGTGATGAAGCTCGGAATGAGGAATTTAGTCCTCATCACGTGCTATGATACGTCGATGAAGCTACTTTGGAGCGGAATGTTTACGAAATCGAGTGACGACCCGTGGGTGAAGGAAGAAAGAAGTTTGAAATATTTTATTAAGTTTTATGAAAACTTGTTTCAATGAATTGTCGTGTTTTGAATTATCATGTTAAGAACTTATGTTAAGTAATTCGATGGACAATGCTTGAATGTTTTGCGCTATTGCCTATCTATGACATGTAATGAACAAAATATATTTTGATATATATTTCTAAAACGTGTTTTATAAGTATGATGAGATCACATTTTTAACAGTTTTTAATGTTTTACGTTTCCGCTACGATTTTAAATCAAGAGTTTTGAACGAGATTTTAAAAAGAAAAAATTTTACCGCTGTTTTTAAATAACGAGATGTTACAAGAACAATACTATGATTAAAGTCACGGTTACAAATTATTCAATTGGAAGTCGCAAATGGAAGACTTACCGTGTTGTTTGGATTACAAAGATATTCTTTTAGGAGACAAGGGCAAATCAAATGATATGTCAGAAAAAGACTAAGTTAAGTTGAATAGAAAAGTCATTGGCGAAATTCGATTATAATATTTATTAGAATGTTGCCAGTGACACAAACACGAACAAAGTTTGAGAAACTTTAACAGAGTTATATGAAAAGAAAAGAAGAATGCTCAGAATAAAAGTTTTCTTTTCAAAAAATGGATGTAACTCAAATTTCTAATCCCTTGAATGTTTTTCAAGGAATTCTGAATCAGTTGGCAACACTTGACATGAAACTTGACGATTTATGTTTGATTAGTTCATTGCAAGACAATGGAGAGACTTTTGTTGTTTCTCTAAGTAATTCCTCTCCAAATGGTCTTTCACGGTAAAGATGGTGAAAGAAAATATGCTGAATGAAGAAAATAGAAGAAAAGAGCTAGAATTTATTGCACATAGTCCGATGCTAATTTTAGAGAGACAAAGTAGAAGCAATAATAGGAATAAAAAAAGTCGTGATAACAATGACAAATCAAGATGAGAGTCTCAAACGATGAGTGACTTCAGATGCTTCTATTGTGACAAGTTAAGACATAAGAAATCCAGAGTGGAAAATGGTTGAGAGAAGAAAAAACATAATTAGAAAGCTAAGGACATGATAGATGGTGCTAATACTACAACACTTGTAGGTGGAGATATAACCATTATTTGTGATAATAGTAGTGTTAATATCACAGGTCAGGATTGGTATGTAGTTTTCTCATTCTACTTCAATAATGCCATAGTGACAGATCTTATGTAGAGGTGGTTGAAAAAGAAAGTCATAATGAAGTGAATTAAAGTCCACTAACAACTCTGACCATAAAGAAGAACTTCATGAGATATAAGATTTTTTTATCGAAACCTAATCGAAAATAAGAGAAATTGACTAAATTATTAAGTTATGATTGATGCACTAAATATAATAAATATTTTTTATATTTTAATTTATTGATTGTATTATAATTGAACCTATAAATATTTAAAGATTCAGCAGTCAACATGTACAATATAGTATAAGTAGGTAAATTTAAAAATACTCATATATAATAAAAATATAATAATGTTTAACACTTCAGCCGTTGGCATGTACAATAAAATCTACAATAAACAGATAAACTTAACAATACTCATATACATTAAAAATATAATCAAAGTTTGAAAATATAATTCAGCATAACGTTCTTTATTTCATCGACTTTTGCCATAAAATTGATCTCAATGTCACAACAAATGATATAAATAGAGATGTTGTTTTAGATTATCATCTCATTACAAATCTAGTCACTACTTGAGTTTGTTATCAAATAATGTTTGTTTGATAAGTTCAAAATCTCGTCAACCGCTTTATTATCATTCATTGACTATTTGTTCGTCTCCTAAATTTTATTCAGACGATTAAATATAAGTATATAATGTAATTTTTTTTAAAGATTTACAATTTCTTAACTGTCTTATATTCCTAAGCGATTGTTTTTTACACGTAAAATATAATTTTTCAAAAATATGATTGACATCTAGGGGTTGAATAATAACATCCTTGATTAGTCCACTTATTTACGTAAGATTGAGTTCTTGAGAGTGCTATTTTAACAAACTCCATGTCATCATGTTTTTCTTTGATTTTTTTCATCTACCTCAATTTATAGTGAACACATTGAATTACTTAATGATGATAGAACAGTTAAAAATATTTTAATTTTATTTTTTAAATTTTAATTGAGTTAAATAAAAATGAAAAAGTTATAATTTCATTTTTTCTATTTTTCAACAAGTTGTTAAAATTAACCAAATTAATTATTTTACTAATCAAATTCACAGACATAGAAATAAAAAAACATTATGACATGAAGTCGGTTGGATTGTGGTAAATTTAAAGGTCTTGATTGATGAGTTTTAGAGTTTGATACGTCCAATGTAATTGTCCATGTAGTTTAGAGCATAATTTGATATTTATACATACTTTTTTTAGGGATGAAAGGGTGGCCTTGAGAGGTCTAGATTTATTGGGCTTGAGCCAAGCCAAATGGAAGATTCGTTGAAGTTAGCCAAGCGGGTCCGACTTTTCTGGGCTAACTTTCTCTTGCGGCTGGTCTGGAGAGTGGGTCGTCGACTTGGAAAGCTTGGCCTTGAAAGTAAGAATGGCGTTCCATCTCAACAAAGTTGGGAGAAAGTCGGGTTCTTGGGGAGGAAGGCAAGGCTACATAGAATATCGAGCGAGCTGAGGTGAGTTTGAAGCGCAGATGTTTAAGTTGCTGTTCCTTGTGTTGGCATTTTCGTAGAAAACCATGCTTCGTTCTCGTTTTATGTTCGATTCATTTAAGAATCACTCTAGACTGGCTATTGATCCACTTCGAAGGTAAACCCGTTAAACTATTTCATTCAAATGTAGAGTTCATAACGGGATTCGACTTGGGTTTATCATTTTTTCCCATTTTGTGGAGGGTTTTCAGCTGTTTGACTCTGTTTGATGCAGAGTTTTTCATCCTGTTGGACCTTCAAAATAAGGGAAATCGTATTCTCTTCTGGCACATTAAATTTGTTCTGAAACTTCGTGTGTATTGTAGGTTTGATCCATCAAATAGAGTTCAGTGGTGTAATTATGCCAAATATTCAAACTACAAAAATGAGAAACAAGTTGTTGAAACTGTAAACTCTTTTGGAACACAGGCTTCTTCTCGCCCATGGACAACTTATGCTGTTGTATGCTGCTCTCTCTTCCATCAGTTCTAAAAATTCATGGTCTCTAGATATGCCTTTTATCGTTGACAAAAACAATGGAGAATGCGTAATTATTTTAATGTCTTTCTTTTGGATAAAGTTGATTTTGTGTAATGAATATGTAAGTTTTTTGCAGGCAGGTGTTGTACTAGGATTTGCAGGCCTCGCAACTTTTATTCATTATAACGATGAAAGGAGAGCAATTCAGAAAGGTGCATAATTACCTGTCTTTTTTTTAAAGTTTTTAATTTCTGTTCTTGTGATTTACTTATGTTCTTGTTATATGTTCTTTATTGAGCAGTTGAATGGTTTAAGGGCATTATTCATTCTACGAGAATATAGCAAAAAACTACATATATATGAAGTCCTACTACTCTTCGAATAAACCGATGGCAAATAGCCTTGCCTCTTGCAGCTTCTTCAGTTTTTGGAAATTTTTTTTGTTATCATCTAATATGTCATCTTAACAAAAAGACCTCCATTTTGTGAAGCATATTTCAGCTATCCTTTCTCCTTGACACTTTTCATTGTAATTTTAGCACTTGAATTTCTTAACAGCTAAATTTTGTAGTAAGTGATTGTTACTTGCTTTGATGTCTTATGTCTATATTGGCTTAGTTAATCTAGTGATAATAATTTAGAATTCCCTCCTGTTTCAAGGCGATTTTTGTTTGGGGGTGAGTTCTATGAAGTTCAGATGTTAACATTTGTATTGGAATAGACCAATGGTTATGACGTGCAAATTATGAGATCCGTAAGTCATTTACTGAGAATGATTGGCGACATGGGTTTAGTCATAAAAAACGTATAATATAATATGTTAACTCGTACCAAATCAGCTAGATAGAAGATACACAGGGGTCTATAGCTGACTAGGATTCCATTCCATTGCCAAAGAACATTCATTTTCAAGAGGGAAATCAACCAAATGGTGTTGTATAACGAAGCTAGTTGTTTATGTTACAAATTATTAAGGTATAAGGTATTTTCTACATAGAGGGAGCCTACGCTTCTTGAAGCTCATTTTTGGGTGTTGTTTAGTCTATTTGGGCTTATGACTAGGAAAGAATATAGAAAAAAGTAGACAAGCACAATACACCTTGAGTAGATTTAGAAAACAACATACTCAAAGGACTCTTTGGCGAACCTAGTCTAGAATACTTCTAAAGTTACAACTATAAGTATGGTCGAAGGGCCGACAATCGGTGGGCCTTTCATGCTTGTTTCTTAGTTGTATTTCGCTACATTAAATTTGTTAGAGTGATTTAAAAAAAATCGAAGGAGATAAATCTATTTTAACTATCTTTTGGTTTAATGAAAATGATCTGATTCAATAGTTTTGTTTTTGTAATCCAGGAGGGGAGCACAGTTCAGAAAGAAGTAAGGTCAAAGGGCCAACAATTGGTGGTCCGTTCACCCTTACTGATACAACGAATAGGATTGTAACTGAGAAAACTTTTAAGGGAAATTGGATTCTCCTCTACTTTGGCTATACATCGTCTCCTGATGTCGGACCAGAGCAACTCCAAGTTCTAGCCAAGTCAATAGTTATTTTGGGTACTTGTTTCTTCAAATTTTGGATGTTTTTTGGTTTTCCTTTTGCCATTCTGTTCCTGACCCTCTTTATTTTTTATTCAAAGACTCAAAGTATCATATTAATGTTCTACCAATATTTGTTACGATCGATCCACAGCGCGATAACCCTTCACAACTTGGGGCTTACCTGAAAGGTAAGAATTCATCTTCTTTTCTAGATTAATAGGATGAAAATGAGGACGGTAAAAGTGACTACTTCTGTTTGTTATATGAAGAGTTCGATAGAAGAATCGTGGGGCTGACAGGGCCGATTATGGCCATACGGCAAATGGCTCAGGAATATCGAGTTTACTTCAAGAAAGTCGAAGATGAGGAAGGGGACTATCTGGTTGAGACTTCGCACAACATGTAAGCATCTTGCCCTTCATTTTCAGATATCTTTTTTGGTCGTATGGGTTTGTTTATGTGATGTAGAGTATTGAATGAATCAGGTATTTGTTGAGTCCAAGCATGGAAGTTGTGAGGTGCTTTGGTGTAGAATATAACGCTGAAGAACTGTCACAAGCCATACTGAATGAACTAAAGAAAGCTTCACAATGATGGGCTCTCTCTAGAAGCTCGCTGGCTTAACTCAATCGACCATCTAAGCCTTGGAAGCATCTTCCTTGGTTGCTGTTTTGAAGATCTTCATGCTTTCCATTCCGAGCATGTACACTCGAGCTTGCAACTTCGACAGTTTAAAATGAGCACCCAATGGCGTGGTATGATAAGCTAGATGTTGATTATCTAATCATGGAATACACTTCGATCGTTCTCTTCGGTTTATTAAACCCAAATATCCAGTTTCTTTTACAAGACCTGACCCTATCAAATCGCTCCAACAGGACAAAAAACTACTCGAAATCATTCAATGTTGTCAACACAATATCGTCTTCTAGCATGCATATAACTTGTAGTACTAAACGACATGAAGCGAATCAAACGACTGTACTCAACAACGATCATTTGCTACGGACGGCAGCTGGTAAATTTGGCTTGTTTGATCAAAACTTGTGGTCAAATATGCATTTAACCCTTTCTAAAATGTCAAAAAGTTATTATTAATTCAATCTAATTAAAAACATAGTTTTCGTTATTGTTAGTAAAAAATTGAAATAGTAAATAAACAATTCTTTTAATTAGATTGATTAATATTTTTTTTTTCAATTTAATAACAATGTTTGGGTTTTGGTTTGATTTTTTGGGTTGTAATAAAAACCCAAAAACCAAACCAGAAACCAAAATTAAAATTGAGACCAAAACAATTTTTTTAAACTAAAAAATTGAAACCAACGTGATGAGTTTGAGATGCAGTTCGTTCCGCCGAAGCAAGATCAAGGGCAAAGTAGTTGTGTAAAAAGGGAATACTCGGGCAAATACATGAGAATGTTGCCCAAATAGTCTTGTACATCAAAGGTTTTTAAAACCATCAAATTGATTATTTACATTAAGAATGCGTAAATATTGTTCATGAATGTACGTAAAAATCCATTATTAATTACATCTTCATATTCACTGTTTCTATAGAAGAGTCTATAAATATGAGGTGAATTCATTATTTGAGGATCTACTTCTTCTATCTCATAGAGAAATACACCACTATTTGAGAGATACAAATGATTAGTAGAAATCTTCAAAAAGAAAAATAAGTATCGCGATTTCATAATCAATGACTGGTGCTAACTACATCATTTTTAGGCACTTGATCTCATACTATATTTTTTTAATCATTAAGCATGTTAGAACAGTTAATGATCAGAACCACGAGTATATCAAACCCGAGACCCTTCAACAATGCGAAAAAAAGATATATGGATCGCCTTTGAATCAAGTACGAGGAACTTGACCCCAATCGAACATTGCCGACGAAACCTAAGTTATCAAACAAGAAGCTTGACCCAGACCGAACTTGTCGATGAGAACCAAAACTATCAAATTTGATCTATCAAGAATTAACTTGATGAAGATTGAGTTCTTCGCAAAGAACCAAAGAGAAAATCTCTCCAAAAAATTCAAGGTTAATTAATCATAAAAGTTGTGTCTTTCAAAATAACTTGGATGTCTTTAAATATGCTACATAAACTCTAAGTAAATTAAGAGATAGAAAAATATTAGAAAACTAAAATATCTTTGAGAAGATTTTTCTTAAATCTGTTAAGATTCTTGATTTTGCTAAAGTTTTTAGTAAATTGTATATTTTGCCAGCTAAACAACGTCCGAGTTTTTATGATCTAGCTCATTCCAAAAAGTTCTTGAAGGCATCTACAACTTTGATGAAGAAAACTTTTTGAAATAACTTTGGGAAGGTTATCGAATCCGCCCATATATTCTTGCTGGTCAAGTAAATGTATGATCTAAGAAAAGTTGTATGCACTTTCCTATTTCCTTGTATTAGGCTTGAGCTCTTGGGCTTGTGTCCTTGACCACCTTGTATGATATCAATATCTTCTTCAACACTTAACATAATAAATATTTTGTTTTGATGTTGAATAGATTCTTTCATTTTAATTTCCTCCACTAAACAACATAGTGCTTCATGCATTTTCTTGGTTCTTGACCTTGCTATTCCACTCATTTTCTCACTCTCCTCTTGTTTTCTCTCTCGCTCTTATTTTCTCTCTTTGCCTTTTTTTTCACTCTCTTCTTTTCTATCACGCTATATTTTTCTCTCATCACTCTATTTTTCAGTCTTTTGCTTGCATATTGGCTTTTCTCTCATTTGGAAATCTCTTATAATTTTCTCTTGGTCTTCACTAGCTTCCCACGGTTTAAGTGGATTGAGAATGATTGTCTTACCATCTTGAACAAAGCTATACTCATTCTTGAACCCATTATGCTTGATTTTTCAATCAAATTGACATGGTCTTCCCAATAAAATGTGTTGCCTGCATAGAAACCAAATCACAAAGAACCACATCATGATATTTTCCAATGGATAGATCAATTTTAACTTGTTTAGTAACTTTGACTTCACCGCAATCGCTTGACCACTGTAGCTTATACGGATTTTGATGCTTTTCGGTTTCCAATCCCAACTTATCAACTAACAAAGTACTAGCAAAATTAGTGCAACTTCCACTATCAATTATCAAACTACATACCTTATTATTCACGTGACATCTAGTATGAAATATGTCTTCTCTTTGTACTTCATCTCCATCGTCTTTTGCTTGAACGTTGAGCACACGTCTAGTGACTAAGAGTTCACCTCTCAATGGTTCCTCTACCTCCACATCGCTATAGTTTTCTAGTGGGGGCATCTCGCCATCACTTGAGTGCTCACTTTCAACATCTCTATTGTCACGTATTACCATTGTTCTATTATTCGGACAATTTGAAGCATAGTGGCCGAATCCTTGACAATGAAAACATTTAATTTCTTGATGATAATTACTAGGAACATATCTCTTATGCATAAATGCTTTCATCTCTTGCCACGTGGAAACATGTCTTTCATCATGCCTTCTTCGAATTCTCACTAGTTGATCCCACCATGTACTTGCATAGTCCATGAATTTCATTTAGGCCAACTTGATTTTCTTTTCGTCGGTATAGTTGTAACAATAAAAAATATGATCAACCTTTCTTACCCATTCCAACTATAATTCGGGATCACTTTTACCATGAAAAGAAGAAATTTTCATCTTAATGTTGCTTAGGTTGCCATCTTCTCGGTTTTTTCTAAGATACCGCCCCTTTTTGTAACGGTTGCTCTCATTCTCGGACTCAACATCTTGCTCTATTTCTGTAATATTTCATCGTGCAAGACTACTAGTTTTAGCCTCTAACATATTCAATCTCATTTCTCAATATAAGAAACAAAAGTAACCGTTAGTGAATAAATAAGGAAATAAACTGCATAAATAAGGAAATAAACGGACCTCACTCCCTCCCTCATGTATTGGCACTCAATCAATGTCACTCACACTCGAATTTCTCTCAATTAATGGCTTTTATAAAATAGTCTCACACTCTTGCCTTTTTCCTCTCAATTTTCTCTTTTATTTCTTTATGTAAGAACCCAATTCAGGAGAAATATTCAGCAAGTAAAAGCAATCAAGATCAAACTTTTAAGCCAAAAATTCAAACTTCCAAGATCGTCAAAGTCAAACTGTTTTGAAAGAAATAATGCGATCAAAGAAAAATACATATATAATGATGATTGATAATAATGAAGTATTGCTCTATTGATGTAAGAGCAATAAAGACAAGGAATAACTTTGAAGTCACCAAAATTAAAAGAAATAACTTTGAAACAAATATTGATGAGGACAAATAGTAAGCACTATTTAAAGTAACAAGATTTGTTTTTATAACGGTAGCAACAAAGAGAATAAGCAAAAATCGTTCCTTTTTTCACTTTCTTATTTCGCTTGTGTTTTTCCCCCTTTTTTTTGCACAACGAATTTTTTTTTCACGCTTTTTTTAACACGAATTTTTTTTGCTTTTTTTTTTATAAGAAGATGGAAAGATAGGAAATAGAGAAGAATAAGAAATCTAAATTAAAGATAAAAACTTGAATAAATGAACCAAAGCTCGGATACTAAATGATAAGAACCATAGGTATATCAAACCCAAGACCCTTCAACAATGCGGAAAAAGATACCTGGATCGCTTTTGAATCAAGTACGAGGAACTTGACCACAATCGAACCTTGCCAACGGAACCTAAGTTATTAAACAATGAGCTTGACCCAGACCACAATTGTCGGTAAGAACCAAAGTTATCAAATTTGATCTATCATGAATTAACTTGATGAAGATCGAGTTCTTCGCAAAGAATTAAAGATAAAATCTCTCCAAAACACTCAAGGTGAATTAATCATAAAGGTTGTCTTTCACAATAACTTGGATGCCTTGAAATATGCTACATAAACCCTAAGTAAATTAATAAATAGAAAGATATTAGAAAACTAAAATATCTATGAGAAGATTTTTTTCAAATCTGTTAAGATTATTGATTTTGCTAAATTTTTTGGTAAATTGTGTATTTTTTCCAGCCAAACAACGTCCGATTTTTATGATCCAGTCCATTCCAAAAAATTCTTGAAGGCAGCTACAACTTTGATGAAGAAAACTTTTTGAAATAACTTTGGGAAGGTTGTCGAATCCGCCCATATATTCTTGTTGGGCAGGTAAATACATGATCTAAGGAAAGTTGCACGCACTTTCCTATTTTCTTTGCCCCTTCGATATCTTGTATTAGGCTTGGGCTCTTGGGCTTGTGTCCTTGACCACCTTGTATGATATTAATATCTTCTTCAACACTTAACATAATAAGAATTTTGTTTTGATGTTGAATAGATTCTTTCATTTCAATTTTCTCTACTAAACAACATAGCGCTTCATGCATTTTCTTGGTTCTTGACCTTGTCATTGGGCCTCCAATTCTATGCAATTGGTCTTTCTCCCGAGATTGATTTGTGTCATTACTTGATCTGCATCAGTTAATGTTTAATTTAACATTTGGTATTGAGCAACATTAACATTTTGGGCTATGTCTTGATGTTTCAAATGTAAAAGTTTTTCTTTAAAAATTTTGGTTTTGAAGTTTTTCTGGGCATTATTAAATTGTATTTCATGATAAAGAAAATGGATTATAAAAAATGTGATTAGCACCTCAAGTGAATGACGTTCGGTGGGTTGCCATTCAACCAAATAGTGTTTCTATCAAATGTTGTGCATTTTTATTTTATATAATATCATTACAAAATTAAAATTTTTTATACTACTATGAGATATTAGTATTTCAAAGAGATATAATAATTTAGTTGCACTTAATTTATGATTTATATTTGCATATATTTAAAATTAAATAATGCAAATTGAAAGAATGTTATTTAATAATATTAAAATTAAGTGGGGTAAATGTTGAGTGATTAATTTAATTTTGTCTAAATGAAAATTAGCCACAACATTTTTAGGTTGAGAAAATTATTATTAAGTATGAAAAATCGCACAATGCCATTATTGTAATTAATTTAATGAATATGATGAAATTATCTCACAAGAAATTTTATTATATTTATATGATTAATTAGAATAAAATATCAAAAAGAATTTTAATATTTACATGAATTATGAATGAATATAGCTTGATAGTTTTATTATTTTATGAAAATGAATCTCATTGTATTAGATAAGCCCACATGCAAGTTTTATGTCAATAGATTTATTATTGCATTATTTATAGTAGTAAAATATTCATTTAATTTTCTCTCTTGTCAAGCATGTGTAATTTATTTTGATTGTTATATATTCTCTGAATTTCTATTATATAAAATGCGATATACCTAAATTAAGGGATGTAATTATAAAGTGTGAAAAGAAAAACTCCTGTATCTAGGCTATGTGGACATTGATTATGCTATAAAGAAATACAAACAAATGATTTCACGGACAATAACTTAGATAATCTTGCTGTTTATGAATGTTGGGATCATTCAAATTATTTTAGTGTGATGTTCATAAAGACTAAGATTGATACTAATATTCGTGAATCTGTCGATCAACATAATGATATTATGACATTGTTGAATGCAATAAAAGAGCAACATGAAACTTCAGATAAAGCACTTGTTAATACCATATCCAATACTTGTAAATTTCTTATAATGATTTTTCCTTTAGTGTTAGGAATATCGTATTTATATAGAATAAATGTATATATTTAGATTATATAATGTATGGGAAAATAATTGAATAATAGCTTATAATAGTTAATGTTAAGTTTTAAAGTACTGGTTGACTCTATTATTAGAAAAAAATAAATAATTAAGACTTTCTACAAAGTTGGAATAAATATGCTAATAAACCATTCGACGATCTAATTTATGAAATCTCAAAATTGGGACTAATTAGGATCTGTAAACTCGAAATATAAATAATTTTAGGAAATCTTTAATAATAAAGAGTTTAACGTCATTTAGTGAATTTTGTTTTCTTCAAAGTTATAGCAGACATTAAAATTAAGAAATGAGTAATTGAATCATGTAATTAAATGTACGTCGATAAAGTTATGAGATTTTCAAGTGGTCTTTATATGCTTAGGTCGTCATTGGGTCGGACATGTCGATCTATGCTTAATCATTTATTTAAAACAATGTTTTTAATTAAAAGCAAACACTACGATAGCTGCCTCCTCTATCATGCCTCCCCAAACCATTTTCTCCCTATCACCATAGACAAAATGAGAGTTCTTTTGTGATTGAGAGTCAACAACGTTAGAATTTTCTATATGCCGGTAGTAGATAAAGGTATTAGCAAGAACGAGGAACGAAACCTAAAATTATATGTTTAAAAAATTATATTGAAATTGTTAATTATTCCAATTTTGGGTTAACTATTTTTTAACGATTTCATGGGAAGACCAGAATTGAACCAAAATCAAAATTATATATATGGTCTAGGTCTGATTTGATTCTAGTAATTTATTGGTCCAATTCTCGTCTGAAAAAATCAAAATATTATGGTCTAATCCTAGTGTCTAAAAATGAAGGTTGGCCGAACCATGTGGACGTAGACAAAGGTTGACCGAAGCTCGTTAACATATCTATCTTAGTTCTCTTTCCCTTATATTTTAATAGGAAAATAGAATTATAAAATCATAAAAAAGTTAATAAAAATATATCAACCTCCCCTTCCAAATTTCTCTTCGTTAGGTTAAAATTGATCTTGCATCTCCTTCTTACATAATATATTCCTCCTTCTTACACAATATATCCACGAGCTATACTTAAAAGGTGCTTTGAAAAGAAGTTCGGTGTGACATGTATGGATTGTTCTACGACTCAAATTCTTTCATTAAAATCTCTGAGCTTTATTAGATGAGTAAATTTGAAATATTAAAAAAAAATCATTTTAAAGTCAAATTTATCTAAATTGTATTAAGTGTTGAGAATCAAACATTTTGAATAAAAGACTCTGAAATATAGTTGTTTTGACATTCCAAAACTCACAGGGAGTTTCTCTAAAATAAGTAGTTGAGAATGAAACAAGTCATGGTGATGACTTACGACATCAACCATTTTGTTCTATCTAATTCTTGGAGATACTATTAACTTTTTCATGATTTACCTATATAGTTCGTTAAGTTAAATTTATTTGATCTTTAATGTCTAAATATATATAAAAGGGATATATCTTTTTTATGACTGATAGTGATTCAAATATGATTTGTTCTTTAATTTAAAAATAAATCAAAGATGTGAAAAATTTAAACAAAAAAAATTAAGTAATTTTTTATTTTCAAAAATTTAATTAAAATAATCATGATAGATTGGTTCCGAGAGGAGCCAATCTTCGTCATCGATTGTCAAGTGTATGCATGAGTGGAAACAAGTAAGAAAAATTAACCATCGGAAACTTCGGTCGCTAAGTAAAGGCGTTGGAATGACAAGGTAATAACAAGACATTTTGATTAGTTGGTCACCAAGTAAACTTGTTTCAGCGTTGGGTTCAGGCTCCAAATCGTTCAAAAAGTTTAATTGCAACACAAAAAAATTATCAAAAGAGTGGTTAGTGCTTTGACGCACGAATTTAGTATTAAAACGAGTACAATAAAGAAAAAGAAAAAGAAAAAGTATTTTTTTTGTAATATTTATTTATGTTAATACATAAATATTTAATTGTTTATTTATTAACATTTTTCAGTACGTAGAACTGTTGTTTAAAGCAGCTTTCCGAAGAAAGGACAAATACACAAGTCCAATCATTTTTTCTGTTTTATAGATATTTTCAGTATTTAATTATTTATATATTAAAAAATTATATTAAAATACACCATTTTTGAAAAAAATTAAAAATTTGTATATTAGTATTTTTTATTATTATAAATATATAGTAAAAATTGAAGTTATTTCGATAAGATTTGATTAATTAAATTTATTAAAAATAAAAAATATTAGTGTTTTCAACTATCGATGTTTATCGTTGTGAGCCATTTACATAAGTGATTAAAGATACAAATTGCAATATACAATAACAGGAGACAAAGCTTGTATGCAATGAAAGCAACGTGGGATTGCACTTTCTTTGCATAAGAAAGCAGCTGGTGGGCATGGGTGACCATGTGAACGTTTAATTTATGGTAACATCCAAACAATTTCCATCCTCGTATCATCAAAATACATTTAACATATAGTTTCAAGATCTAGGACCAACTCTAAGCAACTGCACACGTGTTGGAAACCTACCTATTGGGACCCACAGTGAGTACCACGTGGCAATCAGGACCAGCTTCTCTTACACCACCACACATCCCAATTCCCACGTTTGCTTCCCAAATACCCTCTTCCCCTTCTCCCATACACAAATCCAGCCTCTACTAGTATTATGACACATTCTAATGAATGTGTTGGGAAAGATAATAATTTTATTATTTCGGTCGGTCGGTTGGTCGATGAGGATTGGGGGTAGACATGGGTCGAGTTGGGTCAAGTTGGCACCCAAATCAATCTGACTCGACCCTTGAGAATTACAATCGATAGCCCGTTCGGGTTAGGTTACCAATTTGACCCGAACCCGATCCAAGCTTCGCGGGTTTGGGTTAGTATGGATCTGGTTTACGGGTCAGATTATAAAAAAATATTTATTCTCCCATTCTAAAGTCTAAGTTGCTGGTTCCTAAAAAATTGAAATACATCTCCTAAAAATAATATAATCAATCAAAATTAAGAATCAAATCCGAAAAATTCAAACCAAAGTAATACATTATTCATGTATAAAATGATGAATTTTAAGCTCATATTGAATTAACCTTGAGTAAACTACTTCTATTTCAAGAATACGAGTTATTCTACATTTACACTTTAATTTTATATTTTCAAAGCAGCACAAATGTCTAATGTCCTTGATTGTGTGAGTTACATGTCGAGTAAGGACCTGCGGGTCGGCACTGGTTTGCCCACTCCTAGATGAGATAGCAAAAGTAATATATAAACCAAATGTACCAAAACTCAATCAAAAAATTATTTGTAACTTCTCTTCCCAAAACAGTATTGTGCACACTAAGTAAAAATATAAATAAATTTATCGTTTAGTTTATCCCAAACTACATGTTTGGGCATATTGATGCTAAGTTAATGAAATTCGGTTCTTATTTGGAGCAAAACAAAAAGAACCATTGTTGTTACTTGTTAGAGAAGTGGAAAGATAGTTCACTTTCTTTATAGATTGCTATTATTGGAGAAGGCTACTTTTCTAATTTTGTTACTATTGGAGAAGGCTACTTTTCTAATTCCTCACAAATAATTGCTTATGAAAAGCCTCCAAAACACATAATAAATTGAGGAAGGGCACCGATGATGGAAATATATGGAGTGGAGTCCATCCAAAAAGGGGGCTAAAGTTGTCAAGGATTGGTATCCATGGTAGTGTAGTTCCTCTTATTATTACCACAATTGTCATGGCTTTGCTTTCCCTTCCCAATCATAAAGACTCTTTTAAAGTGGATTCCAACTCCTCATTCAACCTTGGATTCGTATTCTTGAAAGACGAACACGTGAAACCTCAATAGTTTTGTGAGAGAGTAGAATAAATTAACAAAAACCAGAGTTAATAGGAGTTCGAATTTGATTTTAGATGTCAAGAACAAAGCAGACTTCAGTTTTCACCACCAATGCAATGAACCCAGCCGAATCAAATCGGATTGGACCGATTTCACCCCTATATGTAAGATAACGTTCGAATAATGTTATCTTGAGTTTTTAACAAACTGCCACTAGCAGGAAAAAAGTAGCTCCAAAAAATGCTTATATTCAAGCCATAATTGAAGAGATTTATAATGATTAATTGGAATATTCAAAGAGAAGGATTACTAAACTTGAGGGTTTCACTATAAAAATCTAAAACCAGATCGTTGGTGCCTCGATATAAAAAAATTATATATAAAATAAACAACTTTGTACTTTAGGTGAGAACCTAATAATTTAGAGTGTCGTGACATGTTTCAAACAGAATCTGCTTTCTTTAAAAATCCAAATAAAATATGTAATTTCACCACATTATTTATAAATATCTAAATGTCTTTTATACAAGTCCTTTATGTATCTTTAGTTGCTTGATTGCTTTTATTTATCGGTTATGCGTGGACATCTCTTTGAGCAACATCGCAAGATGAAAGTTGAACAACTCTATAGCGACACGTTTATCTTGTATGCACCAAAGACATAATACATGTCGCTAATTTAGCGCGACAAGATAGAAACATAAAGCTGAATTGATGTTCTAGTTTTTGCAAGATGAAATGAAATCCACTTAGTGATCATAAAAATATAAAGATAAGGCGATAAAATTTAAGCCCAGATGCATATTGTTGCGGGAAAAACGTAATCACGAATTAACGCAAGTGCACATGTCGCAACTGTAGTAATAAAAATATCGACCCTTCGAGGACAAGTCAACTTTCAATTCAGAGAATAAATTGCAAAGTAAAATAAATAAACTAAAAATTTTAGTCTTAAATATTTACAAAAAGAATTAAATAATAAAGAATAGGTTTTCGTTCATTTTGATTGAGTTTTTATCTAATCTAATATGCACAAAGTAAATTGCAGAAAATAAAGTGCAAAAAAGTAAAGTTGATGGTCGAATCGAGAATTAGAATTAATCTCGGAAATGATTTCCCGTAAATCGAGTTCCCTTGAACTGCTCTTTACGAGTGTTGCAGCAGCCTCCACAACATCGAGTAGGTCCGGTCGGAACTCTAAAGAACCGGGGCTGATGTTGCCTCTGTGGTTGATCTATTTCACACTCACGACTTAAATAATTAAGCCGCATAATGTTACTTGAGAATGGGTTTGAAACTTGTTCTTTTTTACCGCACTAGGTTAGAATGAACATTATGAAAACACTTCTAGCTAAACCGTATCACTCAATTTAACCACCTAATGATTTTAACACACGTCTTAACAATCACGTAACGGTAATTACTGTGACGTCCTACATGATATCAAAGCAAGCTAAGATATTTAAGCACTTGTTAAAATAAATTCTAAACGATTAACTATGATCGACTTAAGCAAATAAACATACGAAAAATCCAAAATTTAATTAAAACTAAACAACTCATAGACTTATGTTGTCAAGACTTGTAAAATCAATGAAAGTGAAAACGAAAAGCAAAGGGAGAGAATTTTGGTCCTCGTCGTTGGAAACCGTTGTTCGCACAGCTTCGTTCCCTCGCCGTCGTGATCACCGTCACCGACCTCCTTCTCAAATTTATGCCCGAGCTCGATAGCAAGCTTGTTCTCTAATTCTGGCACACCTAATCCGTGGTATTCACGTTCTTTTATGTAGACTTCATGCAGCTCGAGTAGATTTGGGAAGCTGTTACGATTTTGAGGAAGATCTGGATCGGTTTGGAAAGTAGTTGAGATTACAAAGGATTTCCAAATCTTCAAAGATATTTTTGTTTCCAAATTTGAAAATTGGTTATTTCGGCTGAGATTTTCTCTTTCATTCCGTGATCTTCCAGCTTCTTTCTTGCGTTGCAATCCATCTTTAAACTTGACAACTACATCTGAACAAAATACTGTGAAAATACAAAATCTAGAAATATCGTTAAAAATCACGTAAAATCTGCGTTTTTAGATGTTGTGGCATTTATGCGATATTTGCCTAAAAATCTAATTTTTTAATAAAACATTATCTGATCACAAAAAATTTATCAATAAAATTCTGTGAAATAGTAGATATTTTCAAGGCCTAACAAATACCATGGTGGAAATTAATCCGTGTACTGTAAATGCCATTACACAAACGCATTATGAAATAACTGAGTTGAACCAAATTATCTAAATAGAAACAATGGAACGTAACTTAAACTCCTTGAACACACTCTCTCGGTGCTGCCACATGTTTCTTTCCATGTAAATATAAGTCCATTCGATATAAATTCGATCAAACTCGATAGGTAAATCATACTCAATGCATGAGAAAGCTTGTTTTAGTAATTTGTTCGATGTTTATATGCAAGAAATTATATTAAAACCATTTCCTATTTTAAATTTATTTACGAACCTTTCGTGCACTACATATTGAAAATAACGTAAATATGATCGCTGTTACGTTTTTTTGACAGCATTCGGCCAAATAACAAAAATTCTATAATAACCCAAGTTTTATTTTGGAGTTGTTTGGTTGTTCCTTGTAGTCCTACCTTCAATTTATAGGCATGTATCCATATAAGTATTAACGATATCTTATTCTAAAATCGTACATATTGAATGATAATAACTTAATAAATTCAATCGGTGTCAATTCAATAATACAAAGATCAGCCACATAAGCTAACATAACGAACGATCTTATCGCCAGCCGAACCGGAGTCTAGAGCATAAATGTTGAGTTGGGAGAGAGATCGAGTTCATAATCTTGAAGTAACCAAAATATAAATAGAAAAAATAACTGAATTAAATTTATTAATTGAACATCTTTGACAAAACTAGAAGATTAGGGCATAAAAAACCTTGATTCTCAATATAATAATGTCTTGTACACAAACTACTTCTCCGTCTCGCTCTTGCTTTCCGTTCAATATTTATGCGTAACTTATTTTTCTTTCAAAATTCAAGATACGTGAATATTATCGAAATTAATCTTGTCTCAAGATAACTCCAATTTATCGAACGCTATTCAAATTTAATCCTGTGATCTTTGCACTGGTCATATTTTATGACTTTAGAATCAATCTAAGACAAATTTTTGACCTCAATAAATGAGGTTGACAAATTCAATATTTATTTATTTGGACAAAAAAAGCACCAAGTTCATACAATCAAAGGGTAAATGGTAGTTTAGAGAGAGAATGGAAGAAAGGGAGAGAGAGAGTCAAGTAATGTGAGAGGGTATGTTGCCCAATGTAAAAGTATGAAATTCAACATTGATAAATATGGTTTGATTTGCAACCATTGCATGATATTTTTAGGTTAAAACCGACATCCCTAAGTTTAAAGCATACAAAATCATATATTTAATGTAAACCGAGTCAAATAAAAAAATATAGAGATTGAATTGGATTATTTTTGCTTGCCTAAACTTACAATATTTGCCAATACAAACAAGCCAAGAAAAAGTTTGAGATTCGTTTAGTCTCCCTTTTCTTGTCTCCATATAACATAATTCTACGGCAATAAATCAATAAAACATCCCCTAATTACGCTATGTACTATTCGTTCTTCGTATCTCCCGACCCTTGTGCTCAACTAAACGTTGCAAAAAGTACATAACCTACACACAAAATATCAAAAAATAATATTAATGATGGACTATCTATCCATTAGCAAGTATTTCGGATACTTGCCTCGGAAGGTTCTTGAAGAGAATAAGAAGCATTAGTGTCCTTGGGAAATTTGGTGACAAGAATGCCAAACCCTTGTCCTCTTTCTCTGAAAATCTACAACGAAAAAACCGAACCGAACCATTGTGTTAAACCCATGATCAGATCATAGCCAGCTTGATGAAAAAATTCGTTCAATTCATTTTGTGTCGATACCTTGAATGCATCTTCGTCTGTCTGATCGTCTCCGATGTAGATCGGGAAAACTTTTGAACCGTTCGTGAATCCTACACGAGGGAATTTCGTTATTAAAAGACATCAATAGAACGACATATAATTTACGAATAATTTGATTGCAATTAAAAAACTCACCACGTGACTCCAACAAAAATTCTAGGGCTTTCCCTTTGTCCCATTTGATGGTTGGCCGGATTTCTAGGACCTTTACATTTCAATTTTATTATTATTATTTCGCATTTTTATATTTAATTTATTAAAAAAGAATGTTTACCTTTCTTCCTTGTGTAAGACAAAGTTTTGGGTACTGTCTTAGCACTGACTTAACTTGGTGGGCTAATTCCCTCCATTTCTGCAAATTACAAATATATTAAAATAAATTTTATCTTTTATTTTTCTTAATTGCCATGAAATTAAAGTATTTTAAATAAAAATGTGAAAAAGGAATATTTTAATTCTGTCTCTCTCTTGAATATTTTAACCCCCTCCGTCTCTCTTCTTGTTACCTTCTCATCAACACGGCGAAAATGGACAGAGAGACAAAACTTGTTGTTCTCCACTTTTGCTCCTTGCATTGATTTCGTTTCCTCGATCAGTATTTTGTAAACCTGAAAGACTATATGATTAGTTTATATTATATGAGTTTCAAATCTGTCTTTTGAATTGCTTGAATATCAGGAGAAGAAGTACCTCGTCGATCATCGGAAGAAATTCTCCGGCCGGTTGACAGAGAACAGCTTGCGAACCCTGAGACAAATTCCCAGAAGAGCTTGAATTCATATCGACAACGTTTTCAAACAGAAAAAAACAGTTTGGAGCTTTAAATATTGCTCAGTAATCGAGGAACTGTTACTTTCTTGTATTTTGAACCTCTCACTGGTCCTTTGATATCCATTCCATGGCTGCCAGCATAATACAGCTCTCCCAATCTCACAAGGCTGTAAACCTACGAGTGAAACATTTAAAGAAGAAACACAGTCCTCCATTAGCGATCGAGCTTGCCAGAGCCGTAGCTTGGTTTGTTGAACCAGCAGCAAAAGAAATACCTTGTCTCTGCACCTTCCGCTGGCAATGGCAGTCGGGAAATATCGAGCAACCTTTTTCACTGTCTTCCTCATCTGTCCTTTACAGAAACAGGAACGTTTCAGACGCCATTAATGAAGAAGAAAGAAGCTCTAATGGGGTATGTAATTTTCGAAAGAAAAGAAATACTAACCGCGTCGGACATGAAAGCTCGGTCTGGGTCGTCGACGATGGGCGAGAGAGTGCCGTCGTAGTCCAAGAACATAACTATCTCCTTTCCCTTGGAAATATCGAGGATTTTATCCGACATGTCCAGAGCAGAAAGATGCTGAATCTGTTTCATCAAATAATTCAAAAATGAATTTCTCAACTCAGTTTCTCGGCTTCTGTTTATCAACTAAAGATCGGAGCTTACAATCCAAGATTTTTCGGTGTCGAAGAAGGAAGGGATGGATTTCAAATTGGTCGGAGACGAAGCTCTCATGGATTCAACCAAGGCGTTGATTCTCGTTCCGCCATTAATGTCAAAGTTTTTGGTGAAATGTTTCCTTGAAATGGAGATGTAGCCGCCGATGACCGACGGCGGCAGCTTCTGCGCCGTCGGAGCGAAAATTGAGGAGTTAGATAAAGTCACAGTGATTGCCATGCTTACGCCGGATTTCTCATCGGAGATGATCACATTTTCGTTCGTCATCTCTTTCACCATAAAGTAACTGCAAAAAAAAAACAATCAAACTACACAATTTCATCTCAATAGGAGATAAAAACCCACCCAGATCGTAAAAATAAAAAAAAACAGTGAGACCCAGATGAGAAAATTCGATTACTAACTTCAAACTTCCAGAAAGATGAGAGAAGAGGACGATATTATAGAACTAAATAGGTCTAGAGAGAGAGCCAGCAAGAATAATTTATAGTCGATTGAAGGTAGAGAGTCAGAAATTGATGGTGGGGTCCGCAGGAATGCCCAAAAAAACACGCCGTCTTAAGCTGTAATCGGCGGAGCCCCACCGTCATGCTCAAGCATGGTTGGGTGGACCATTGGGATTGTGCAGATGGAAATGGGTCGGGTCCAAAGTGGGCCTTCAAAAGCGGTTTTAAGACATTAAAGATTAACTAAATGTAGAAATTTGGTCCACTTGTCTAGTTGTCTTGTTTGTTATACCATTGAATCCTGTCTAGGGACTTAGGGAGGGAGAGGGAGGGAGAGGGAGGGAGAGGGAGAGAGAGAGCTTTAAGAATATGATATGCAATTATAACATCTTTTTTAGCGTTGTCGTTCTGTTTTCAAAAATTTTGTATTTTATCGGTTGATTGCCAACATTTCTTATATAAAATCTTAACTTTAATGTATATATCTAAGTAATAAATAATAACGCAAAAAAGAAAAAAAATCTTCTGATAAATAAAATTAAGATTCTCAAAATAAAAAGAATCTCGAAGAATCATCAATAAATCGTATTAGTCTCAAAACGGAGTCGACCAAATAAAACTCAATAATTGTTACTTCCAAATATTTGCACTATAATTTGAGCTTTATAATAAAGTAATTCACATTTTTCTATTCCATGTATGCATGGTCAATAAGTTTAAAGCTTGATTACTTTTATTTTGGCAACCTAATAAAATTAAAATAATAAGTCAAATTAAGAAAACTTGGATGCGAAGCTAAATGCAAACTGATTCTTGGAATCTTAGAAAGATTATGAAGATGTCATCAATTCCGTTCTATTGTCAATTATTTAGAGTTCTAACAAAGATACCGAGAAGATCTAGTAATCAATTGTAAACAAGACAAGAAATAATGAACGAGCATCAAAATAAATAAATATTTTCCGATGATTTCTTATTTAACAACCCATTAATGTAAACATCCTAAACAAGATAAAAATGCAAGTAAAAAGAAATATACTTAGATGTGTAAATGGTAAAGGGGCGAACGAAGACTAGAGCTGGCATCCGATCCGAGCAAGGCTTGAGCTCGGAGGCGAGCCTGGCTCGAGCCCAAGGTCTGGGCTCGTGAGCTCGAGCCAGCTCGGAGGCTAGAATTGAGCTCGCGAGCCTGGATCGCGAGCTGGCTCGTGAGGCTCGCGAATTGCGATTCTTCGTGATCCTTCCTCCGCCTGTGTCGCCAATAGCCATCGTCATCCGTCGGCCGCCATGGTCGTCCCTCGGCCGCCATCGTCGCTGCTCGTTCGTCGGCCGCCATCGCATCGACTCCATCCCTCGCACGAAAGCAGAAGGAGAACGAGAAATCAAACCAAAATCAACGAAATCAAACGAAAAAATCAACCACAAATAGATTCAGAAAATGAACAAGAAGTTTGAATCGACACACTTACCGTCGTTGTCATCGCGCTGCTCGTCGCCGGTGTCTCACAGATCATCGGCTCAGCATCGCGAACGTCGTCATCTCCAGGTCGTCATCGATTCGCAGCAACGAATCATCGCCTTGCCGAGTCGCCGATCATTCGTTCATTTCATGGTCGATTCGACGTTTGTGATGAACGGCAACGGTCGATTCGATCGACCGTTGCCTAAACGATCGGCAGCACAACGGTCGTGTGACCGTTGTGCTGCGCAAGAGAGACAACGTCTCTCTGTAGATCTGCGCGAGAGAGACGTTCTCTTGCAAAGTTGCAAACGGTCTGATTTTTTCCCCTATAAAAACTAATCATCTTCTTGACTTCTTCTATTTTTTCACACACAAACTAATATTCTCTCAATCTTCTCATTCTCATTCTCAATTTTCAATCTCTCATTATTTTTTGATTTGATCTCCACTCTTTCAAAAAAATTCAACAAGGTATGTTTACTTTTAATTTCGTTATTATTAGTGTTTTAATGTATAAATTAATGTGTAATTATGAACTAACATTTTTTTTGTGATATTCGTAGGACTCGTATTGTGGAGGTGATCGAGAGAATTCATACCACATACAAGTCTCCGTTGATCAATTGGTGTGCGGTATCAATTTACAATTTTATTGTTTGTAGTCCGTTATTTTTTATCACAAATTCACAATGGATCCACATTTGTATAACTTGGACACATTTCCATCCGATGATGATGTTGAGGAAATTGCCGCAACCAATCCCGCATTTTCAATCGGTCACTCATTTGCACAAGCATCAACGTCCATACCTAGAGCTAAAAAAAGTAAAACTTCGGATGTATGGAAACATTTCGACGTTAAAGAAGTAAATGTTGGTGGAAAAATAGAATATAGAGCACAATGCAAATATTGTAGTAAGGATTATGCCTATGAATCTACAACTAGCACTATTGGTAGGCATTATAGAAAATGTCATTTAAATGAGCAAACGAGAGATAGTAAACAATTGCAATTAAGTGCTAGTGGTAGTGGTACATTCATATATTCACATGAGAGGTTGAGGGAAGGAGTAGCAAAATACGTATCACAATCCGAGATACCTTTATCGATGTTTGATAGTGAGTTGTTTGAAAATTTTGTGCAAGAATATATTAATCCAAGTTTTAGACGAGTCCCGTGAAGTACAATAAGAAACGATATTTTGAAAATTTATAATAATATGAAAAATGAATTAATAGCTTTTTTTTCACACTCTCATAACAATGTGTTTGCATTACGTCTGATTTATAGAGTGCACCAAATACACTCGGATATATTGTAGTAACTTCGCATTTTATTGATGAATCATGGCAATTAAATAAAAGAATATTAGGATTTCGTAGTTGTGAATATCCGCATACTGGCATGACTATTTATAGATATATTGTAGCAATTTTGCATGAATATTCTATTAAACATAGACTTTTTAGTGTTACTTTAGATAACGCTTCTGCTAACGATGCTTGCATTTCTCAATTTAAAAGACTTTTTCAATTCGATAGTGCTCAAACTTCTCTTTTTCATATGCGGTGTGTTTGTCATATTTTAAATTTAATTGTTAAAGATGGCATGTCATTTATTTCGCCTCATATCGAATCAATTAGAGCTGCAATTTCTTATATATCGTCGTCTAACACACGACAACAAGAATATAAAGAATTTTGTAAAGTTGCTAATCTTAAACCAAAAAAATTAAAGACCGATGTAGCTACTAGGTGGAATTCAACTTATTTAATGTTGCAACATGCTAAGCCATATTGGTTTGTTATTTGTGCTTATATTAATGAAAAAAATGAATCTACTATTCTAGATAATAGTAGTTGTGAAATTGCTAATTTATTTTGTGATTTTCTTCAACCATTTTATGAAGCTACAAATGAATGTTCGGGAATTTATTATTCCACTACGCATCTTGTTCTCCCGATTTTTGTAAAACTAACGAGTACATTTGTAGCGCATAAAGAAATTAGAGAATTTTCTGAAATTGTTGATAAAATGGAAAAAAAATTTAAAAAATATTGGCTTGACGTACCTTATATATTTTTATTTGCGTGCGTAATGCATCCGAGATATAAAATAAAAGGAGTTAGTTTAATGCTTGATAAAATTTCTAGAAATTTAGATATTACTCATGTAATTAATGGTAGTCAATTAAAAAGTGAACTTTATAGTTTGTATAATACTTATGAACTTAAATATTCTAGTTTTAATTATCCTTCGCATGCTCATCATAGTTATAGTGGTGGTCACAATGTTGGGCATCCAAAAGATTTTATGCATGACATAGATAATGAAATAGATAGCGATGTTCATTCTTATAGCTCACAAAAGAATGAACTCGATATTTATTTAGAAACCCGTTATCCAATTTCTCGCGATGAGAAATTTGATATTTTGGGTTGGTGGAGAAACAACTCCATCATATTTCCTACTCTTTCTAAATTGGCACGTGATCTACTAACACCTCCGGTCTCGACTGTAGCATCGGAGTCTGCTTTTAGTGCAGGTGGACGTGTGTACGATGATCGACGAGGGAGTCTGGCACCGGATCTCGTGGAGGCACTCATCTGCATGAAGGATTGGAACGACGCCGTCACAAGAGATCAACAACGCGAAGATACCATTGCTCAAGAATTCCAAAGTTTGGACGTCGACGACGACTAGATTTTCATTCATATATGAAATTGTAATTTGATTTTATATTTTGACTACGAAGTTGTATTTTTTTTTGACATTTTGCACATGATTGACAATTAGATAGGTGCCAACCTAGTTGAGATGTATCTAATCTGTAGTGATGCAAATGTCAAACTTACAATGAAATAAAATTTTCAATTACATGTCATTTTATATGTTAATAATAAATGTTTATTATAAGATATTATTGAAAATTATGTAAAAAATTAAACTCGGCTCGTTAGGCTCGGCTCGTTTAAGCTTGGCCGGCTCGCTCGGGCTTGGTTCGTTTGGCTCGAGCCTCGCAGCCGGCTCGAGCCAACTTTTTTTTAAAAAAGCGCGACAGGCTCGGCTCGTTTAGGTTCGACAAGCTCGACATGCTCGGCTCGTTTGGCTCACCAGGCTCGACGAGCCCGGACTTTTCCTGCTCGGCTCGCTCATTTAGGCTCGTTTGTCAGCTCTAACGAAGACTAACATCATAACTTCTTACTAGGAAACTAAAGTCATATAGATTTTCTAAGTGTTTAAAATAACAAAACCTTGAAATTTGCAATTTTATTTCGACGCACTAGTCACACTTAGAGTTTTTTTTCATGGATTCACAAAAGTCTTCAAACTTGATTCAATTATGGGATCATAATAGGCAAGTCACCACTTTTTTATGAGATTTCTTTTCATTTCTTTTTTGCTGCGAAAGGTACCAACATTGTAGACCGTTATATAATTATTGTTTTACAATATCCATAGCAATGTGCAATTCAATTTGTTGACAATTGAATGCTAATAATAAAAAAAAGGAAAGAACGATGGAAATACAAAGACACTAAAATTTACGTTGAAAAACTCAAATAGAAAAAACCACAAGAATAGGAAAAAATCACTATTAGAAATCAAAGTACAATGAGTTTTGTGACTTAAACATATATTTAAAAAATAAATTTAAAATTCTAATTTTGAATATACAGTCTGATCTGACTCCTTTAGAATTTGAGTCATCAAATTCTAAAATCTCCAACTTGATACGAAATCCACTATGAGAGATCCAACGGCCCACTCAGCCTAACCTAAAGCGAATCCAAAACATTGAACTCTTATAATATCTATCTTCAAGGAAATTTTAGGGTCAGATCACAAATCTTCTACACTCATTAAATATATAAATAATTAGCTCAACATCTGATACCGATCAATTTTAAGTCTCGCTTAAATTTGAGAAGATCACACCACTCCTCTTTCAAGGCATTAGTGAACAATCAGAGTCGCAACGAACTGCATTTTAACGTGTTGTAGACTACACACAAGAATTGTTACCCTTAAACACGTTCATTGCATAACTCAAAGTTTCGGTATATCTCTCCGGAGAGTTTAACCATCCACTCGGTTCTCCCTTTGGCAGTACCATTGTATCGTAAAACTGCAGCTCGTGATTGAATATCTGTAAAAGGGAGATTCACCGACTCAGATTTATCCTTAAATCTCAAGTTAAACATCACTCGAGAACCAAACTTCTTCTTCTGAATGGTTTCAACCACTTTCTTAAAAGATGAATTTTCAAGCTTCATAGCCTTCATATATGTAGTAAATATAAATTTGCAGATCTCTTGTGTCCATTTAACAAGAGCATGTTATGAAAGTCATAACTCAACCTATAATGTTGCACTTGTATCCTTTTGCATCAAGAATACTCAACGAGATCAGTTCTTTTTCAACTCGAGAACATGTTGCACACTATCCAGTGTCCTTAGAACTGCATCAAACATTTGAATTCTAATGATAATGACCCCATCAACTATATAAGGTGTTACCCATTTACATGACGCATTATGAAACTGTTTCATATGTTGAAAACCAATTCTGATTTTAACTCATATAAATCGAACAAGCTGTATCTAAAATTAACTCATTGTTTAGCTCCAAGTTTCCCTCTAACAGTACAATAAGATCTCCAATATAATCTTCTTCTGCGACAACAGCATTACCGGACGTCATTGGTTGCTTACCTCTTTCATCAGCTCTCTTAACATTCTATGACTTTTGTCATTCAGATTTGATGTGCCTCTTCTTCTTAAAAAAGTAATAGGTTTTATCCTAGTTTCTTGACTTCGATCTGACCCTCGAACCATGAACACCACTACCTCATCTGTTGTGTGAATCTCTTGCTCTACCCCGAACGCGAGTCCCTCTCTCCCAAACTCGGATCTACAACAATCTACTTCATCTTTTCCTTCGACATTAAAGTGTCATAAACCTCTTTCAGAGATAGACATTATCTACTTTGTAGAATCATATCTTTGAAAGTAGCATATCATATGGGCAACGAACATAATAGAATTAACTCAAAATTCTCCTCATCATATTTGCATCTCATAGTTTCCAAATCTGAAACTAATACCTCAGTTGCACTTAAGTGATCTTCAATCGAACCATCTTCCATCAAATTATGAGAATATAACTCTTTTTTCAAGTGCAACTTACTCGTCAAAGTTTTCTTCAGATATAACTATTATAATTTAACCCATAAATCTGTAGCAATTTTCTCGTTTAAAACGTCTTATAAAATTTAATTTGATAAATGTAGATGTATTGTAAATAGTTTCGATCTTTTTGAATTTTCTCTTATACACTTAACATGGAAATATTATCTAGCTCAACTAAAGAATCGTTCAAATCCACGTGCGCAAACACATATTGCATTTTTACTTACCATAATTGAAATTTCATGTTTCGATCTTACAACGAGATATCAAACTTGAAGGAACCCATCGCTAAAAAACTATTGGCTTCAACAGAATATTCAATTCAAGAATAATCCAAACACAATAAAATCAACTCCAAAAAATTCAGTCAAAAATTTAGAATCTTCCATTAAATCGAAAATTAGAGTCTAAATATTCCAAATTTTACTCTTTTGAAAATCTTCACCGTTAACTGAGAACGATATTTTTTCCATGTGCTTCCAAGAGAAATCATCAATTCTTCTTCTCTTGGTTGAACCCAAGCTCCAAGCAAAATACAAAATTGAATTTTGAATGGCTTCTTCACCTTGATTGAAGCACAAATCTCTTTTTTCCTTCGCCCTTCTCAACGCACAACGACGATTTTTCAACGAGAAGAATCAATTCCCTCTTTTTTAATACCTTTTACCAAATAAAATTATAAATTTCACTCACTAGAATCGCAAACTCGTTCAATACCTTCCATAAATCAACAGCTTGATCTTTAGAAATCTTCAACCTTGCTATGATACTATTTTGAGAATCAAATGCTAATAATTAAAAAAAGAAAATAACGTGAAAGAACTGGAATACTAAGATTTATGTAAAAAAACTTTAAATGCAAAAAAAAAATCATGTGCAGAAGAGAAATCTCTAATAAAAAAATCAAGGTGTAATGAATTTTGTTAGTCAAACATCAATATATATAGAATAAATATAAACCTTAATTTTGAATATACTCACTGATTTAACCCACCTAGAATTTGGGTAACTAAATTTAAATACAGTTGTTTTAAACGTTGTCTACACACTTTATCGGTTCATGAGAACTATTGTATATGGAACACGAGATCTTTCAATATTGCAGATTTTCAGACTCATGAATGGCTTTGAATAAGTTTTTATGATCTCGACACCAATTGAACTTTTGTTAACAAAATCAAAGCTATTGATAAGAAGTTTGGCTCATGATAAACTTGCTAGTAAGTGGAGGTATCAATCGGATCGGATCAACCTAAAAAAAATGACGCAAACCGTCTATTTTGGTCTGATCAGATTTGATTTTTAATTTAAAAAATCAGTGTGAATCCAATCCGAAACCGACTCAAGAGTCGAATTTGGATTAGATCGAATATACAATCGAATTGAGTCTAGATCAAATTTTACACGAACTGACCTGTTGGATCAGGTCGATTAATCGATCAAACTTAAAATTTATGAAAAAATAATTGAATTTTTAAAGCCGAATTAAAATTAATCCAAAATTTTATGCAAGATGTAAATCAGATTAAATGTACAATTAGATCGAGTCTGGTAAGTCAGTAAGTCACACTCTTATTGGTAAGAATTAAAAGTATCAAGTAAATAGCTAGCCATACCAAATATGTTGTCAATGATCAAAACTATCAATACCTTTTCGACACCATACGTACAGTTAATACGAGGATGCAAAACTCAAATACCATGCCAAACCTACATTATTGTACAATGGTACAAATTATGTGCAGTGCAAACTGTTATCGATACCAAATACTTTGATAGATGTCCAAACTTGTTCATTAATGTTAAATTTTGGTGCATTTAATGTTTTAATTTCAAATTTCAAAACTTCATTATGGATTAAATCAAGTAACCACTACACTTGTCACATGGGTTTGTTTGACCGTAAATTGCTGGATTTTTAATTCAAAAATTAATGAAGTTTTTGTTAGTTCAAAAAACTGGCTAACTAGTAAGTGTGCTAAAGCACCGTCGCATTCTACTTGATGAATATCCTTGATATAATACATGTAGAGTTGTTCGTAGTTTGAACCGGTCTAATTTTTATTTTTAAAATAAGATGATAATTTAAAATTTGGATTACAAATTTTAGGAATCCAAATCGGACCATTAGATGACAAGAACCAAGGTAGCGTCCGACAATATATTTGGTTTGGGTCCTAGTCTGGCTTTGTCTTTCGGACCAAATAATTTTCTTAAAAAACTTAATACAAAATTTGAAAAAGAATACATTTAATTGATGATTTCTGATCAATAAGAGTGTAATTCTAGTGTAAAATTAATTCTAGTGTAATTCTAGTCTCGTAAGAGTGTAAAATTAGATGTATAAATAAAGAGAGAGAATAGACACGTAATAATACAATAAGAAAACATATAATTCTATAAACTTCAACATAAATAACTAACGTATAACGTCACGACCTAACTATAACGGAGAATGATTTGAGCACCGGAAGAATCAAGCTATACAACCCTCAATGAAATTAAATAGTTCGCATTAAAATATAATGTTTTTTTGGCTGAAAACAACATTATTTACAGTGATATTAAATAGATATCATAGTCCAACAAAAGAGAAATTATAAATTTTTAATAATAGGATATTACACCAAGAAGGACTAATAAAATAAATAAATAAAACTAGGGAACATCTTAATGACATATTCTACAAAAATCTCACCCTGCAATCCATGGCTTTTAAAGAAGAGCAGTCACTTGAGATGAATTTAATTTGAGGTGATTTTATATACTCAACAAGAGAAAATAGGAATAAAAAGTTATTAGGAAGAAAAAAGATCCAGCAACAGCTTGATTTGCGCAAAAAAGTGGGATATGTCCACGGGCACAAACTTGGTCACTCGATGAGAACCTAATATGTGAACAATCTCGAGGTGTGGGGCACGATACAAAAACTCGTCGAGGTTAATATACACATCAAGTTTAAAATAACATGAGTGACACATTTTTGTGGGTTTAAGCAATAAAATTATTAAATATCTTCAAACTTAGCATTCAATGCTTGTTCGAGCAACATTCATGATGGTCGTCGACATAGAAATTGTTACACAAACTTGGGCATGAGATTCTTGAACTTAACTTTTGTGTAAGGTTTTTTCATTAACGGAACATGGTTCCATATTGATTTCCTCAACGAACGTAATTTTATCGTTAATAAATTAAATATCATATAGTTCAAGATCCCTTTTTCGTGGTTAGTAACCATGTAACCATCAAATTTTAGACAAACTAGTGGACACATTTATGCCTAATGAACTTTTTAGGTCTAGAAGAAAATGCCATTTTTTTCGATTATAACAAGAATAATAATATCATCCTGGATCACAACTTAGAGGGTGGACGAGAAAAGATGGAACTTTAGTTTGATTCTAGAGAGCCTACGACATGAAGAACCAAACAATTTAGTAGAGAAAGAATCCCCTAAAGCAACCAAGATGAATAAAGAGCTATAAACCCCGTCCATAGCGAAATTGATTCAACTTTCGGCCACCAATGGGGTCGGGAGAATAATTGCTACTACTTTCATAATTTACGACAGTTTATCAAGAATTGTTTCTCTCAAGATCGTGCCTACTTTTTCTTTATTCGAATTCCTTTTTATATAAATTTGCTCTTTTTTTATAGTTTCAGGTATGAAAGTCATCGCATATTGGCAATTGCACAGTTGAATCGAAAGATCTGTGTCAAAATCTTTTATCTCGAATTTATTTGTTTTGCGCAACTCATTTTGGTGACTCGAACAGCAAGCTCCCTTCATGGAATAGAATTTATCTTTATTATTCACTTTACTATTAATAATAATCATGTACATTAGACAAAAAATATTCAATATACAAGAAGGGGAATTTAGTTATTCCTCTGATAAATTGGAATAAATGGAAGAATGTAGGCAATATCAATTTCACGGGTCAACCTAGTTAGTTTTTGGCAATGAAACTCGAATCACGAAAGTAAAACAAAATTCGAGCACCATAATTGATATAGAAAATGCTATTTTTGCAAAATCATTATACCTAATTATGAATATGATTCTAGAGTTGATTGATATTGGTATTAGTCTATTTTCAAGTCTTCAAATTTATTTATTATGTAAAGATTTTCTTGAATATTCAGCTACTGTTATTGTAATATTGAAAAATAGAAAAATCTTCCAAGTGCAAGTTGAAATTTTTAGGATGTCCCCTTAAATCTTCAATGTATTATAAAGTTTACTCTTCCATTTTTCGCTCGTTCTAGCAATTTTCACACCTTTTTTCACCAAAAAATAGAAAAATTATGATAAAATTAGTAAGAAATTCAAAACATTAGAAAAAGCATTTGATAATGTGATGTGTCACTACTAGCAAATGTGACAATCTGTCATATTACTTCGTTTTGAACAAGCTACAATAATTATTCTTGCTCATGCAATAGAGTTTTATTTTTAAGAACAATTATTTGTCGCAATTGACGTGCATATTATGAACCACGAGTACGCATCGAATGGTATAAGCCTAAAGCCCATGCAAAAAAAGTCTCTTGAAGATATAAGCCTAAAGTTCGGACAGATTACCTTAAATTATTTGTCGATGACGAAGAAGTCTACAGATGCATTGGCTACACTAGCTTCATTGATCATTAGAAGGTATTTTAATCCAAGTCGACAGACCAATTGGACTGAAATAAGTGTGAAGATGAGCGTCAACCTAAGTTGGAGGCAACTTTGGCGGATTTCCAAGTGAGATAATCTACCTTGTCCTTTGCCAAATCTCCAGTCATTAATTTTCTAATTAGTGAAACCCATTGTTAATAAACATATTTATAGAGAAGGGGGAATAAATAATAATTTTATGAAAAGTATTCATAAAAAAGTTACATGACATAAAGACTCATTTTTTCATAAAGCTAAATAATGAACTAAACATCATTCTATTCTTCTTAAAATTACAACTAAGTCACTAGACTCATGCATGACATTCCATGCCTATAACATGAAATATGATATCAATCATATTTCAATTCATATCTACTGCGACAACTACTTAACATTGTTTTAACTCATAAGATGGACCAAAAAATGTATCTAACTAGACTTTCTCTTACAATTTTTACTTAATTAAACTAATTAATAAATCTTTTATAGTTGTTAGTTCATACTTAAACTTACAATTACTTCAGCATTTTGATGTGAAGCTTTGTCGTCGATGCCTAGTTTACAGAATCTTTAAAACCTGGTTGCTCTGATACCATAACTTAAATCTCTGTTTGTTACTATTTTTGTTTGTAAAATTCTTTCTTTTCTTTTTATAATTCATAACATAAAATATCTTTGACAATAGAGATTCTTTTCTTTTAAAACATGATGTTAAAACTTACAGCAAAAGTCAACTTTTTTTTTTTATGAAAAATTCTTTCATAAAACATAATTAAATAAATTCTTCAAAATATAAAACCATTCATATCTCATTTTATGCATGATAATTAATATCTTTAAAATACTTTAAAAATATAACTGAACAATCTTATATATCTCTTTTACACATCGATTTCAATTCTTCACATGGATCATGATGTGATATTTCTTTATTTTCAATTGATCATGATTCATACATATATCATAAAGTTCATATATGAGTCTAACGCTCAGTAAGTAATATGAACATAAAATAAAACACACATAATATGTCATGTTTTTCGTAAAAGAAATTTATCTGATATGAACATGAGATGCACATGAAGTTTCGTAAAGCAATACATATTTGTTTCGTTCAATCTTTTCTTATTTCTTTACTTTCGATGTTTTTTAATTTGTTGTGAAGACACCTCCAAAGGAAAAAAGATGCACTTGTAGTCCGAACTTCATGGACGACCATCCTTTAAAGCCTCGCCCCACACAAATCTTGTATTTTAATTTACATTTTTAGTTCATTTCTTTAATTCTAATGTACATGGATTTGTTGAAAAGATATCTTTGGAGGAAAGATGATGCATCTGCCATCCAAAATTTGTGAACTACTATCCCTTTAGAGCCCAGACCCACAACAAATTCCATGCACACCAATTCTTAGGTTGTTTCGAGCTACCTATTGAGTGAGGTTGACACTATTAGGTCTCCCTCGAGACAGTCTCGTCTGATCTCTGCTAAAAAATAATCTCTCGTATCGTTGAGATTGTTACATTGCATTTTGAAAACTCTTGCATGTGAATTCATTTTTGTATGTCATTTGAAAAACAATTATGCATAAAATGTCTATTACATGATGTACCAAGCAATTCTAGTGCCTTTACGTAAAAATAAACACATGTCACACATCATACCATCGAATAATATAAACACTAATATTGTCTTCTATCGCAGTCACATTACATTAACATATACATCAAATCCTAGGGGCAAATTTATATCAGTAGTATAACATATTCTAATTTCTTTACTTTATCAAGTAACATCACACTAATCCCTAAGCCAAAACTCAAAAGCATTAGCCCTAAGCCCTAAGCATTAAGCTGTAAGCTCTAAGACTTAAGTCCAAAGCAAAAAGTCAAAAGTCCAAAGCCACCCAAAGCCCTAAGTCTTAAGTCCTAACTTCTAACTCTTAAGCCCTAAGCTCTAAGCCTTATAACTTAAACTCAAAGCCCAAAGCCCAAAGCTTAAAGGGCAAAGCTCTAAGTCACATACCCTAAGCTGTAAGACTTAAGCCCAAAGCCCTAAACCCTAAGCCTACCACACAAGACCTAATGTCTAAGCTTTAATCCCTAAGCCCTAAGCCTTAAGTCTTAATCCCTAAGCCCTAAGCCTTAAGCTCTAACCCAATGCCCAATGCCTAAAGCCATAAGCCCTAAGCATTAAGCGCTAAGTCCAACTCCCTAGGCACAGAGCCTTAAGTCCTAAATCATAAGGCATTAGCCCTACGCGTTAAACCTAAATCCCTAAGCCCAAATCTCTAAGTTCTACATTCTAAGTCAAAAGCTACACCATTAGCCCTAAGCCCTAAGACA
Organism: Begonia fuchsioides; assembly: GCA_003255005.1. Lineage (NCBI taxonomy): Eukaryota > Viridiplantae > Streptophyta > Magnoliopsida > Cucurbitales > Begoniaceae > Begonia > Begonia fuchsioides. The sequence continues at coordinate 42,410 of QAOC01040553.1, read as the reverse complement.
TAACCCTAAGTTGTAAGCCATAATCCATAAGACCAAAGCTCAAAGCCCTAAGCCCTAAACTAGCACCTAAAAGCTCTATGCCTGAAGCCTAGTGCGCTATTCCCTAAGCCTTAAGACATACGCTCTAAGACATACGCCCTAAGCCGTAAGTCTTAAGCCATAAGCTCTGAACCCTACACACAAAGCTCAAAACCCTTAGCCATAAGTCCATATGCCCTAAGCCATCAATTCTATGCTCTAAGCACTAAACCTTAGCACAAAGCCTAAACCTTAGCACAAAGCCAAAAGCCCTAAGCCTTAAGCCTAAAGCCCAAAGCCATAAACCTTAAGCCATAAGCTCTAATCCCAAAGACTTAAGCCCAAAGCCCTAAGCCCTATGTCATAAGCCCTAAACCCTATGTCATATGCCATATGCCCTATGCCCTAATGCTAACAATTAATCCCAAAGCCCAAAGCCCAAAGCCTCAAGCACTAAGCCCTTAACTTGAAGCTTTAAGCCGTAAGCCCTAAGCCTCCAGCCCTAAGGCCCAAGACCTAACCCTAATCCCTAAAGACCTAACCCTAAGCGCTAAGCCTTAAGCGCAAAGTCATAAGCCCTATGCCATAAGCCCAAAGCCTAAATACCAAATCCCTAAATGGTAAGCCCTAAGCACTAAGCTCTTTGTCATAAGCCCAAAGCCCTAAGACCAAAGCCCTAAGCCCTAACCTCTATGCCAAAATCCCTAAGCTCTAATCCCTTAGCACTAATCCCAAGCTCTATGCCTTAAGCCGTAAGCCCTAAGCCCTAAGCCCTAAGCTCTAAGCCATAAGTTGCTAGCCCTAATATCTAAGCCCTAGGCCCTAAGTTTTAAGACCTAAGCCCTAGGCCCTAAGCCCTAAGACCTAAGCCCCAAGTCATATTCCCTAATCTAAAACCCTATGCCCTAGTCCATAAGCTCTATGTCATTAGCACTAAAAAAGCATTATGACGTATGACCTAGGACCAAGGCCATAAGCCCAAAGCCCATAGTCCTATGTCGTAAGCCCTATGCAAGAAGCGGTAAGCCCTAAACCCAAAGTCCTAAGTCATATGCCTTATGCTCTAATCTCCAAGTCTAAGCCCTAATGCCTAATCCTAAAGCCTTAGCTAAAAGCCCTAAGCTCTTAGCCCTCAATCATAAGCCTTAAGCCCTAAGCCCAAAGTCCAGTTCCCTTAGCACTAAGTCCTAAGCCAAAAGCCGTAAGCTTTAAGCTCTAAGCCCTTAAAAATCCCTAAGTCCTAAGATCAAAGCCTCAATCCCTAAGTCAAAACCCTAATACATATGCTTTAAGCGTTAAGCCCAAAAGTCCTATGGCCTATGCCATAAGCCCAAAGCGAGAAGTCTTAAGTTCAAAAGTCCTAAGCCTAAAGCTTAATGCCCTAAACACTAAGTCGTAACCCTAGGCCATAAGCTTGAAGTCTTAAGCCTTAAGCCCTATGCCTAAGCCTAAGCTATACGTTGTATGTCTTAAGCCTTAAGCCTGACGCCCTAAGATCTAAACCAAAAGCCCTAAGCCCTGCATCCTAAGCCCTAAACACTATGCAGATGCCCTAAACCATAAGCCTTGAACCAAAAGTCCTAAACCTTAAGCTCTGAGCCTTAAGCGTTAATCTGTAAGCCTCAAGCCCTAATCCCAACACCCTAAGCTAAAGTCCACCCCTATCCCAAAGCCCAAAGTCCTACACCCTATGCCCTATGCCCTACGCTCTACGCCCTAAGGCGTAAGCTCTAAATCCAAAGCCATAGGCCAAAACCTCTAAGCTAGAAGCCAAAACCCCAGAGCCATTAGCCCTAGGTCCTAGGCCCAAAGCCCTAAGCCAAGTGTCAAAGCCCGAATCTTGAATACCAAAGCCCAAAGCGCTAAGCCCTAATTCATAACTCATAGGCCCTAAGCCCAACGCTAAAAGCTCTAAGCCCTAAGCTAAAAGCCATAAGACATATGCCTAATGTGATACGAAAATGGGATGTTTTAAGGGCAAGTGAATCGGTTTAAGTACTGGTTCGATCTAGGTGAGAAAAAAAAATTTTAACTCGGTTTGTTGAGTTTAATTAGACTGGTTAGAGAATGAATTTGGAGATAAAAATTTGAGGGATGGTTAGAAGGGTGGTTACTCGGATTGTTTCAATTTTTTGACCCAAAATATTGTATGCAACTAAAGTTATGTGGGTTGGATTAAAGATCGTTGGAAAAGGAAAAAGGGTTATATTTTTTTTTTCAAGGGGAACATATGATGCATAATTTCCTTCCTTTTCCAACGTGGCACTATGATGCCTCATCCTCCAAGTTTTCCAAGCACCTTACCATCTTCCACTTGAAAATCCACGTGGCACTATGATGCCTCATCCTCCAAGTTTTCCAAGCACCTTACCATGTGAAAATTGTGTTTTTTCATGGCGATTTGAATTAGAAGTGGCAGCACTCGGGTTCGCTTGATTGAGGCTTGAGATGGTTGAGTGTTGCATGGCAAGGTGATAAGTTCCTTCCTTTCTAGCATAGAGCACACTTCCTTGCGTCCTCTTTTTCCAAGCACTTAGCCTATCTTTAATTTCTTCAAGGAAATCATGGCCTACAAAAAGAACAAACAAATTAGGTGAAAGAATTTCCCAAAAATATTTTTGGGGCCATCCATATCAGGTCATCCTCCCGGGGTTGATAAGAATTTGTCCTCAAATCCAAAACCTTATTAATCCTTCCAATGCCCCTTTTCCCTTCCTTAGGATGCTCGATAATTGTCTCATTATTTATGAATAATTTATTTCGATAAAGCTGATAAACTAGCCTTATCTAGACTATAGAGAAGAATATAATCAATATAGATCAATATTGAATGTTATATAGGACATAAGATCTTGATCATGGCCTACTTAAATAGAGAGTATTAACCACTTAAAATTAGCATGAGAGATACGAATCTCTAATTTTTTCCTTTCTTCGGGATGATTTCCTAACTTCTGAAATTCATTTTCAGGTCAAACTTAGAATAATATATTTTGTTGTCAAATTTGTGAATAACATTTGCCTACTTGGTAATGGGAACACATTGCCTTGTAAAAAATGGTTTAAAGGCTGATAATTTATGACAAGCCTCTTTTTTCGTCTAATCTTTTTGCTTCTTTTGTTGAAATAAAAGGCTTCCCAAGCTCATTGAGAGTTACTGCATAAAATCATTACATTCTTGGGTGGCTAATATCAAATCTTATGGATTCATTCTAGAATGACTTGCCTTTGTATGATTGATATCAACATTTTCTGAAAAGACAACTTAATGAAGAATTCTGGATTTCTTCAGAAAGGGCGAGGGCGGGAGCAAATTCAATATGATTTTTGGCAAAATACTTAGCAAATAAGTCTTTTAGTTTGTTTGCATGGTCATTCCGTTGAAATAATCTCATAATAGGTCAAGTCTAAATTTCTTTTAAACCTTATGCCTTCTAGTAACATTCGAAGATATGACAGTTGGTGTAGAATATCTCATCCAATAAGAAAATCTTTGTCAGGTAGATCAGTTGCTATGAATGTGATAACAATGTCACACTTAGGAAAAAAGAGAACCGTAAATGGCTTCCTTATTCAATAAATAGTAAAAATTTGGCTAGACACTAGTAAATTGCCTTCTATGATCTTTTAAAAATGAGGGAGGAATTATGGATGGGTTTATGAAGCTTTATGTTGCGCTTGTATCTAGGAAAGTGATTATTGTTAAAGGTCGATCATATTTAGTAAGGAAAAGTTTAACCTTCACACAAGGAGAGGAAGCCGTAGAAGCTATGAGAGGAGGCTGAGGTCTGGTGCAAGTTAATATCGCGGTTGTTGGATCATAAAGAGAGAATCAAAGTTAGAATCATTGGAAGTATTCATTTTTGCATCTAAAAGAATTTTTCCTTCAAAACAGCATAGGGTTTCTTTAGTAGCTTTATCTTCTAAAAAGAATAGTGATTCAAGGTCATTTTCTTTGATAGAGATACATGTGCAATCCTCAATTTAAATGAATAAATTCTTTTACTTCTATAGATAGTGTTTCTCAAAATGTCCACTTTGGTCGCAGATAAAACATTTGGATGATTTTTGCCTAATTTTTTTCTTTTTCTCGCATTGTGTTGTGGCTTTTCTGAGAAATCCTTCTGGTTGATTTTCATTTTTCTAAAGTGATTCTTTTCCTTGGAATAAGTGCAGTTGCATAAATTCGAGGATTTGTATTTGATTAGCAATCTTTTGTAGATGTTTTGCAGGCAAGATCTAAATGGTTATCTCTTGAGAAGAACCCTTCTATAAGCTCTTTTCTTTGATATAGGTCCCAAACTGCTCTATGAATTTCTTGTTAAATTTTTCCAAGTGTGAGATTAATAAGTTTTATATTCTTGAATACTAAGGCGCGTTCAATCACTGAAGATATAGTGGTAGGAATTCATGGTAAGAACACGGGCTTCAATGTATTGTCTCCTCCTAAGGAATAAAAATAATTGGGTTAAAGATTGGAATTGCATATCCAGATCTTTAAGATTATAATAGCAACATATGCATTTGAAGAATTCAGATCTTTTTGTTTCTACTCCAGGATCCTTATTGCCAACATGCTTGATATGTTGTACTTGAAAAAATTATGCAATGGTAAGTGTCATAAATTGGACTTTACTAGCTTCATGAAGTAGATTTCACAAAGTGTATAAAGTTCCTTCGAATCTCAAAGTTAGATCTACCAAGATATTGGGGTTATAAGAAACACTAGTTTTCGGTATAAACACCAGTCATGAAAATCATGTAGACGTTGTCTAACACCCATCTTTTTTATGTACAATAACATTATGTGAATATAATATTTTATGGTTAAAGAATGAAATGTGCTAAGAATAGATGACAATATTGGTATTTATCTAATTCTGAGGTTTTAGGGTCTTTACATGGAGTTGATTTCTTATAATAGAATTTAATAGATTAGTAGATGAAACTACAACAACAAGAATTTCTTAATTTAAAAACGTATAGAGAAAGTTATGAATCTTAGACTCCAAAGGTTGAAACAAATATTAGGTTGGAATTTTGTAACATAGCAGTTTCTGTGTTACAATCATATCATGCCTTAGAAGAAAATAAATAATAAAGTGTTCTTCTACAAAGTTGTAGTAGACGTCAAGATAAGAAGATTGATAGGTAGATTAGTTCTATTGGTTTTCTGGAGAGGAAGTTATGTTTATTTGAAGTTGGTAAAGGAAAACCAGACTATAGAATTATGGATTTTGAGCGATGTTTGGTATTTCGTATATTTGATTATGTTAAACTCATAATTTGAAGTTTAAGTCTTATACAAAGTTACTTACTAAATAAGGAAAATATGAGTTTTTGAATTATTGAAAGCCGAGTTGTGGAGCGAAAGTTATGTAAATTTTAAAAGGGGTCACCCCTTGAAACTCTCGGGTTTATTAAGGGTCGACATCTTGAATGAGAGGTCGACATCTTATTGCTGAAATATTAACTTTTCAATGAAATTTTAGGAAAGTCAATCCATGATTAATTAAGGATAAACCAATAGGGAAGTGCCACGTGAAAAGAATGATGACACCTCAGCATGAAGAGGTGGTGAGCTTGGATGGTCACACCTCATGCTTGATCCACTTGACTTTTCACCTTCCAAAGTGATAAAATTTGTTGGAGTCTTCAGCTATTAGCCATCCCGACCCTCAGCTTTCTCTTGCAGCTCTGGTTGGCTTTAAAGGTGTTTAAAGTAACCAACTATTTTTTATTATAATTATCATTTATGTGTATTATTGATTAACTATGTATGAAAGCTAAATTGAATTATGTTATAATGTATCTCATAGACTTAATCTCTCATGTGAAATACCCTTGTCGAATGGTACAATTAATGTCTAACAAGTTGGTCCAGTGTTGTAGTATTTTGTCCGTTTTTCACAGGATATGTCGACCAATGATCACTTGTGTCGACCGCCAAAATTCCAGAGACGAATCGTGTATCGACCGCTTACACATTATGTCGACCGCTACAATTCCAGAGACGGATCGTCTGTCGACCGCTTCTGTAACACCATGTAGCGTACCGTTTCGTAAACTTTTCTTTTCATAAAAAGATGATAAAATTTTTGGTTTACGATCATGCATTTGTAAAACGTAGCAGCGGAAGACTTTGAAACACATTTATAATTTAAATCTCTTTTGGAGGAATACATGATTGCATGATCGTTCTAAAATACATTAAAATAAAAATCCTCCCATTCGTTGCTTGGACAACATCGTTCTAATAGCCACGTAGCCACGGTCACGGGAGCACTTCGTCAACTGAACGTTAGCATCACCTACACCACAAAGTTCATCTATGAGCCTAGTGCTCAGTAAGTAAAGCATGAAATGCATGAATGCAAACATGATATGAATTTGTAAAACATTTTCTTTTCTTTTCATTTGGGATATTTCTTTACTTTAATTTCCATGCATCCTTATCATTGGGGCTTCCTGGCAAGGAACGAGAGACCACAAACTTGAGTCCACCTAAGGGGACAGCCAACTCAAACCCCTTCCCAATGACATTTACGTAACTTTCTCTTTCTTTCTTTCTTTTATCTTCGTCTTTCGTTGGTTATTCGAGCTCAACCCGAATGAACCATTTTCATATTATGTTTCATATGAAATCTCATGCATGTAAATAGTTCGTAACTTTCTTGAAAACATGATGCATGAGATGCCCATGAACATGCATAATATGGATGTACCAAGCACATCATTAACATGTGTAGCATAAACATAACAATTCATCACATCATAGTAAATATCAATTCCAATAACATTTCGTAAGTTACATTAGCTTAACTACTTAACAATTGCTAGGAGCATATACTTATTCCGTTTTGACATAAACCAAATCTTTGTGATAGTAACATAATTGCAACTTGCTATCCAAAAACATGACATTCATAAATCAATCCAAATTAACACTTCAAAACATATCTTTGAGCCAAATACCATCATTCAACATATTCTATCTAAACACTAAACAATTCATGTCATAAGAAACAAGCATAACCTAACACTTCATGGTGTAGGCCCAAAGAGGCAAAACACAAACATAGCATTACTTACCGTAGGTCTTTAGCAATTAGGAAACACATAATCAATGCCTTTTAATCACTTCATAACCTATAAATAAAACAACTATTAATTGAAACCCGAAATATTATTCACTGTTTTGCAGCAACTTCAAAGTATCATAACTTATTATATACAACTCCAAATGTCTTCATTCCTAAGCTCAAATCTCACCCAAGGTGTCTGTTTTAACGTGGGAAAAGGCCTTAGACAGTGAATTAGTCTAACTTAAGTTTTGAATACAAAACCCGAAACTGGACAGATTTTCCAATTTTTAACCACTTTTGCATAACATGGACAAATATGAATTAATTCATTTTATCTTTCATATATATCCACACCTAAGCCACTATAACATGATTGTATATCATTTTTACAGAACCATACACCATAACGTCCAAATTTTGTGCACTCAATATAGCTAATCATCATACCATCAATAAATCCTCTAAAAAAACATAATTATTCTTTAACCATCCTATCCTTAATCACAATTAATCTAATCCACGCATAACATAAATATTACCTCATGATTTTTAGCTCAATAGATTCCTCTTGATGAGAGGAACACTTTTCCTCAAATGTTTGGAAGCTAATTTCTACTCATTCCCCTTCAATTTTCACTCTTTCTCTCTAAAACCCTTTCTCCCTTTTTTGCTCCTTTTCTCCCTTTCTCTCTCTACAGCCACGAAAATGGCTGATCCTCAGCCATTTCTCACATTTTTCAGATAGATTTTAGGATGAATTTACCTTTTAGTCCAACTTATCCTTTTAGGTTTACCATTTTGCCCTTATATGTCTCTTTAATTGCTAAAATACTACAATTATCACCATTTAATCATACATACTTTAATTAATTAATCTAGATTAGTACTAAGCTAATTCTTAAGATTAACATAATTAATCATGATTAGTAAACCTTAATTACCTCTTAATCACTCACTAATTATGCTTTAATCACAATTAGTCACTAATCAAATAGGGACACGTGGCACTTTCTTATTGCTTCTCTACTTTAAATTACCAAATCATATTTGTATCTAATAATATTATTGGACTAAGGTTTATGCAAATAATATCATTGATTAAGGAGGAAATCTAGTGAAGGTGACATATCCTTTAAGCATAAAGTGTAATTTTACTTGCTATCATTTTGATGCTAATTTCTCTAACCCTAGCTTTTTCATCTTTAACATTTATTTAAATATTTTAATTATCTTAAGAGTAAGCAATTTTCTTTTCGGGTATTACAGCTTCCATCTTATGTCGACCGCTCTATGGTCAGAGGCGTATTGAATGTTGACCGATAATCACTTGTGGCGACCGCCGAAGTTCCAGAGACAAAAATTTTGTCGACCGCTAAAGACTTATGTCGGCCGCCAAAGTTCTAGAGATGAAACTTATGTCGACTGCTCAAGACTTATGTCGACTGCCAAAGTTTCAGAGACGGACCTTATGTCGACCGTAGCACCTTCAAAGGCTAATCAACTATACTTATGTCGACTGTTTCACGATTATGTCGACTGCTTAGAGACAACTTCAGAGAAAAACTTCCAATGGCTATTTCCTGATGAGTCTAAATGGCTATACTTATGTCGACCGCTTCACGAATATGTCTACCGCTCAGGGACCACTATAGAGACAAACTTTCAACGGCTATTTCCTTATGAGTCTAAACAGCTATATTGATGTCGACTGTTGATGTGTATGTGTCGACCACCCGAGCCTAGTCAATTTATCTTTAAATTGGATTGTCATCATCAAAAAGGGAGATATTTTTTGCTTTAAAGGTGTTTAAAGTAACCAACTATTTTTTATGATAATTATCGTTTATGTGTATTATTGATTAACTATGTATGAAAGCTAAATTGAATTTTTGAGCTATTTTACTCTCTCATCTCTTGTATCTACTTTTGATTATTCATCTTGTGATTGAGAGAGTCGGTTTAGAAACCGTAAATTCTTGTAACAATACTTTTGAGCGAAGTTGTAAAGGGGTGACGTCTTTGAGAAAGAAGAGTAAAAAATGGGTGACACCTCTGAGAAAGAAGAGTCAAGTTGTAAAGATTGGATTAACACCCGTAAGCTCAATCAAGTGAAAGATCTTCAAGGAGGTACCTTGAAGCGTGGACGTAGGCAGCTATTGGCCGAACCGCGATAACATATCGGTGTCAAAATCTCTATCTCTCAACTCTTTATGTTTGTTGAGTGTGCTTGCATTTTGAATCGATAACAAATGCACATAGTCATTATAGTTAAATCATTTAACTTACGAAAAAATTGTTATTAACCTAATTCACCCCCCACTTAGGTTAAAACTGGTCCTACAGCTCTCTCTCCTCTCTAAAATCCTCTCCAAATTCATGTGAGAAAAATTAGGGTTTGAAATCAAAGTATGAGGTTTTAGTGTTTAGTACAAAAATTTTGGTATTTAAGGGTTAGAAGTGCAAGGAGGAAGGAAGGTCACGAACTTAACCTTGAGGTACAGAGTTTGTTATTCAGAAGCACCTACTTTTGTTCTAGGTTAGATTATAAGTGATGGAAATAGCGTTATATGGTAAAAAAATGCATGAAATTATAAAGATAGTTTATGGGTATACAAATTATAAATTGTTACCCGATTTCTGGAATGCAAGTTTTACGAAATCTTTGAGTTAGAAATTGGTCATGATGTCTTCTAATGAAGTATAGCCAACACTTTAAGGTTGAAATTGCTACATAAGTGTTTTGATCAGAGTGTTGTCGATAAAGTTATGGATGCCACAAGTTTCTGGTGAAACAGGGTATTCCGAGTTTGACTTATATTGTTTTATTTTATTATGTTAAGGTATATAAGCAAGATCATTGGATCATTAAAGATTCACGATACCAAGCTAAACCTAAGGAATCCAAGTAAGTAATCATTGCATATGTTTGGCATCTTGTGGGACCACATCACAAAGGATAGGACATAAGAATAATGTGTTTGATTACTTAGATATTCATTAAGTAAGAATGTCTTAGGAGTTTTTGTTTTTATGATAATGTTATTAATGATATTCTGTTGGGGTGCATCGCACCGTACATCGACCCAAGTATTTTGGGTTTGATTGATGCTTGATTGACATTGTTTGATGTTTATGTATTATCACAAGTCAAGAGTTAAGTTAAGTCAAGTATACTAGGATTGTTTATTAAGGTTGACTTAGGAGATGTTTGATGCATTATATTGCTTGTACTTAAATTAGGTTATCATGTCATGCATATGTATGAATCATGTCCATGCATAATGTTTTATGAAAGATACGAAAATATTTTCTCGTGCATGTTTTTAAAATGTCTCCCAACGGATGATAAAGGTGGTATGAGACACATTCATCATCCAATGCATAAATAACGTAAATTCAAGATCAAGTTATGGGAGAAGGTGGAATTGGCTGCCTCATGGAGGCCATATGGTGCCTATTAACCTTCATATGATGTGATGCCCACACATGTCAAGTTAAGTCAAGACAACGATGAAGAACGAAATGAATGTGCATGTTTTTCAAAAAACATCATGCTCATGTTAGGCATGTAGGTAATCCTTGCATGTGTTTTAAGTCAAGAGTTAACTTAAGTCACGTATACTATGAATGTTAATTACGGAAATGTTTGATGGATTATGTTGCTTGTACTTAAATTAGATTATCATGTCATGCATATCTATGAATCATGTCCATGCATATCTATGAATCATGTCCATGCATCATGTTTTATGAAAGATACGAAAATGTTTTCTCATGCATGTTTTTAAAATGTCACCAAACGGATGATAAAGGTGGTATGAGACACATTCATCATCCAATGCATAAATGACGTAAATTCAAGATCAAGTTATGGGAGAAGGAGGAATTGGCTGCCTCATGGAGGCCATACGGTGCCTATTAACCTTCATATGATGTGACGCCCACACATGTCAAGTTAAGTCAAGACAACGATAAAGAACGAAATGAATGTGCATGTTTTTCAAAAAACGTCATGATCATGTTAGGCATGTAGGTAATCCTTGCATGTTTTTTAAGTCAAGAGTTAAGTTAAGTCACGTATACTATGAATGTTAATTACAGAGATGTTTGATGGATTATGTTGCTTGTACTTAAATTAGGTTATCATGTCATGCATATGTATGAATCATGTACATGCATATGTATGAGTCATGTCCATGCATCATGTTTTATGAAAGATACGAAAATGTTTTCTCATGCATGTTTTTAAAATGTAACCCAACGGATGATAAAGGTGGTATGGGACACATTCATCATCCAATGCATAAATGTACATAAATTTAAGATCAAGTTATGGGAGAATGTGGAATTGGCTGCCTCACGGAGGCCATATGGTGCCTATTCACCTTCATACGATTTGACGCCCACACATGTCAAGTTAAGTCAAGACAACGATAAAGAACGAAATGAATGTGCATATTGTTCAAAAAACGTCATGCTCATGTTAGGCATATAGGCTCATTCGATTACTTACTGAGTTTTATGCTTATAGGTTATGCTTTTTGATGTATGTGATGAAGATGAAGGTGAGGGACTTAGCCTTCCTTGTTTGATGTAACGATCATGCCGTGGAGGAGGCGGATCCGGTGCAGGAAGCTTGAATTGTTAAGTGCCAACCGCTGGGGATGTCAAGATGTACCGTTGAAGTATTTTGTAGTGTTTACCATTAAACAATGATGTGTTTTAAATGTTTAGTTTTGTTAAATGATGTTGTCTAAAGATGTTTATTATTTATATTACACGTTTTGATTAAACTATATGCTATATGAGCTTTGCGGTATTTTCTTTGATGGATATTTTGATTAACAATGTCTTATTTCAAGTAAATGTCAGCTTTACTACGATTTCTAATTAAAGTCTTCCGCTGTGTTTTCACGAAAAAGAATTCAAGAGGAATATTTTTTAAAGAAAGAAAAATTCTACCGCGATCATTTTTAAGTAAAGTTTTATGGGATGTGACACGTTGAGTCCGTTAAGTCTATTTAGAATGAGGTATATCATCAAGAGTAAACTTGATATTGTTTTCCATTTTTGGATTTGCTTGAATCGTCGAGGTAGAGGACATATCTTCATAAGAGGATTCACTCTGCTCTTTAGAAACTTTATTGTCTTCCATAAATATAGGAGCTAGTATAGTTGTAAATCTTTTTGTAGTAGTGTTTGTAATACAAACAGACTCTTCTGATTTAGTGTCTGTTGCGACAAGCGTTTCAAATCTCTGGCCTTCTTTTGGGGAAGAGAGAGTTTCTTCTCCTAAGGTTTCATAAGCTTTTCTGTGAGATCTCTCACTCTAGTGATATGCCTGGAAAAGACTTTCACTCTTTTGGGATTATGGTTGCAATGCAAAAATCATATGTTTGAAAGGTGAAGCAACTCTTTTTTTTAATGTAGCCTTTGTGTTTTTCATCATTGCATCGTTTTGGCAAAGTAAGTCTTTATTTTCAAAATATCCAACGTTTTCTTCTTTTCTGTCGAAAGGAATTTGGCTGAAAACATTTCTAGCCCTTCTGATATATTATGGGAGGATGGGCGAGATTCGAAACCAACAAATAATTCTAGTTGGCTCACTTGTGGGGATCCATGTTGTAGCATCTCTATTTGGAGCTTTAACTTGGCCTTTTTCTGCATCGAGATCATGGCCATAGGAAATTTTTATTTTTCCTCTTTATAGTCGGATTAGTCTCTTTGTTAGTACTTTTAGCATCTCTTGTGTTTGTCAGGTTGTGAGATCAAGCTTAGCTCCTAAATTGGTCACTTCATAAGATATTGTTTGTAATAGTTGGTTTTGAGCCATGACATTTTGGGATTACTAATTTAGGACTAATTCAACAAGATTGTTTTTGTCTACAACTCTTCGCATCGATAAAGGTAGGTATTGGAACTTTAAAAAATATACTTGAAATTGTCTTACAAATAAGCCTCCAAAAGGAGTAAAGTAAACATGCTTAATCATGAATGTAGCTTGAGGTTTAGGTCTAATTTCATTTTCTTCTAATTTTTTTTGTGGAAACAACAATGAGTTTTGGAATTTTGATAAGTGGAATAGGTTTTTTCATAGGTTTTGATGAGGCTTCAAAGGGACTAAACTTGAACTAAAAGCATTGGGTTTCTTTTGAGGGGAAAGCTTTTGTGTAGACTTATAACAAGGCTGCGGGGATTGAATGGGAGTTTGAGCAAGTGTACAATATTTAACAATGAACTGGTACTTTTTGTTATCTTCTCTGAGAGGACCAACAGCCTGGTCACCATCTAAGTATATGTGGTAGAGGCTTTTAGATTTGAGGGACTTCGTTTTCTTTAAGTATTCTTTCTCATATATGTCATAAAAGCATAATCACATTCATAGATATCAAAGAAGCAATGATTTGTTTTTGGGTTTTTGAAATTTAGAATAGCTCTGCCATGTGCATCACATTAATGGATACATTGATTTATCTGGCTTGAAGCCTTTTGTGGAACAAGCTGGAATAACAACATAGTTAGAAATATAGAAGTTGATGTAGTCTCGTGCTCCTGGAAGTGATCAAACTTAATTGTCACTGAATCGTCTTTTCTTTTTATAAACCTTGGTTTTGTTTACTAAACTAGTTTGCTATTGTTAGGCCTTGAAAAACCTAATATTTTACGAGATTTTATTGATAAATTGCTTGTGAACAGATAATATTTTATTCAAAAATTGGATTTTTAGGCAAATATCGCATAAATGCTACAGCATCTAAAAACACAGATTTTACGTGATTTTTAACAATATTTCTAGATTTTGTATTTTCACAGTATTTTGTTCAGATGCAGTTGCCAAGTTTAAAGATGAATTGCAGCGCAAGAAAGAAGCTGGAAGATCACGGAATTAAAGAGAAAATCTCAGCCGAAATAAGCAATTTTCAAAGATGGAAACAAGAATCTTTGAGATTTGGAATCTTTCTAAATCTCAAACCAGTTGTCAAATCTCAAACCAGCTGTCAAATCTCAACAAACTTCCAATTATCTCGAGGCTGAGGCTTCTATAACTATCAACCAGAGTGCAACAAAGACGGTGTGCCAGAATTAGAGAACAAATTTGCGATCGAGCCCGGGAGTAAATCCGAGGAGGAGGTCGGTGACGGTGATCACGACGGCGAGAAAACGGAGCTGTGCGAACAACGATTTCCGACGGCGATGACCAAAATTCTCTCTCTTTGCTTTTCGTTTTCAATTTCATTGATTTTACAAATCTTGACAGCATAAGTCTATGAGTTGTTTAGTTTTAATTTAAGTTTGGATTTTTCGTATATTGATTTGCTTAAGTCGATCATAGTTAATTGTTTAGAATTTATTTTAACAAGTGCCTAAATATCTTAGCTTGCTCTGATATCATCTAGGACGTCACAGTAATTACCGTTACGTGATTGTTAAGACGTGTGTTAAAATCATTAGGTGGTTAAACCGAGTGACACGGTTTAGCTATGAGTGTTTTCGTAATGTTAATTCCAACCTAGTGCGGTCAAAATGAACAAGTTTCAAACCCATTCTAGAGTAACATTCCACAGCTTAATTGTTTAAGTCGTGATTGTGAAATAGATTAACCACAGAGGCAACACCAGCCCCGGTTCTTTAGAGTTCCGACCGGACCTACTCGATGTTGTGGAGGCTGTTGCAGCACTCGTAAAGAGCAGTTCAAGTGAACTCGATTTACGGGAAATCCTTTTCGAAATTAATTCTAATTCTCTATTCGACCATCAATTTTACTTTTTTGCACTTTATTTTCTATAATTTACTTTCTGCATATTAGATTAGATAAAAACTCAATCAAAATGAAGAAAAATTCATTCTTTATTCTTTAATTCTTTTTGTCAATATTTGAAACTAAGATTTTTAGTTTATTTTTTTTACTTTGCAATTTATTCTCTGAACTAAAAAATGACTTGTTCTCGTGGGATCAATATTTTTATTACTACAGTTGCGACACGTGCACATGCGTTAATTCGCGATTACGTTTTACGCGCAACAACTATGTTGGTGCAAGATTTCATAGTTACTCACTCATATTTCTGGGAGTAACTTTATCAGTTTATCTCTAGTAATTTGTCTTGGTACATTAATGCATGTAGGCGTTGAAGAATGATGATAAACTATTGTGACAAAAAGGGTAGACTTGTCATTTTTTGTTCTGGGTGCCGATAAGTCGAGGGCATTGATTTGTACCTGATAGGCCATATGGTATCGTAATGTAGCTTCAATAGCATTGCTTGATTGTTGTGGTTCATTTAATTGTAACTAAACCTCTAACGTCGTCAGTAACTTGGGGTCCTTGAATGACATTCAGAAATTTGGATATAACGTCATGAATATTGTTTCTGCATTTAGAGTTGTCTCTATCGTTCCAATAACGCCATAATAGTACTCTAGGAACCGAGTATCCAAAAGTGTTATCCGTGTTGTAATAGAAATTTATTTTCTTCCATGATATGTCAAAGCAAGACGGATTACGCCAAAATGTAAATGAGAGTATTCTTCTGTCTCCATTAGCTAGAAAAATCATCTGGCAGCAAAAATGTAACAAATTATTCAGATGCATAGCATAGATGTGATGTTAATTAAATCGGCTTACTTGAATATATTCGAGAACCGGAGATGATACGTGGCAAATGAAAGATTGAATCTTCTTTAAAGGCCCAACAGAGGATAAAGCAAAGACATCATAGGGATTTAATAGAAGTAAGGTTGGCAGCTGAGTCACCGTAATTTAATCCTCTCACAAACTGTTGGGCCGGGGTATAAGGGCCCTAGGAGCAAGGGATTTTGCCTTTTGGTACAAAAAAAATAGGAGTAAGGTAGCGTCCGAAATCTAGTTATTTTCTAATTTAGGAACACAAGTGATTTCGTGTAGATAGTCTAATTTTTAGGAAGTGGATTGTTGCATCGAGAAGCGTAGAATCAATCGGTTCTGGAGCAAGAAGACTAGAGTGGAAAGATTATCCATGAGTAATACGCCTCGCCAGCAAAACTCAAGTTCAACCAAGTGTTTGTCTCTGATACCATCGGTACTGCTATGGACATCTCAAGCCATAGAGCAAAAAAAAAATGTTACCCGTGCTGCGATAGGAATTCTTTTTCTTCGGTGATATGTCAAAGCAAGACGGACTACGCCAAAGTGTAAACGAGGGTATCCCTTCTATCTCCATTGGCGAGACAGAAGGAGAAAAGCATATTACTCATGCGAAAGAGAAAGTAGTGAAGATGGCAAAAATCTCTGATTGTTAATCATATTTGGAACTTCCTTATTCAATCTTGTGGCCTATTGGGGATTATTAGATGTTAGAGTAAGTTCGTTCTCATGACAATGAAAGGATACCTGGAACTCCTTTAAGTTTGTTGAACTTCAGTCAAAATGCATATGGTTGTTCTAGAGATGAATTTTATCTCTGTATTTATACAAAACTTTATATATTCCTTCTTCAAAGATAATGATGGAAACAAGGACGACAAACAGAAAAAGCCACGAACAAGGATTCTTCCCGGTCTTACCAAACAAAAATCATAAGACCTCGAACCAAATTCACAAACTGAATCAGAAAAGCTTCTGCAAAATGGACTAAAACTTCATTTGCAGAGCTCTCTGAAAATGGACCACAAACGAAGACTGTATACATAAAAGATTAAACCTCGAGGAAGACTTAAATGGCTGCCCAGTCAATTTCCACAGAAGGGTACTTTTCCAACAAAAAGTTCTCCTTTTCTTCGCAGCCATCGGAGAAATCCAATAGCGTTATGCAGGATTCCGGAGAGACAGCGGCCGTGTTTTCTTCGAAGGAATTTGATTGCAGGGGAGGAACGGGAGTGGAGATTTTGGTTTCAGGGATAGAACAGAGCTTCTCTGCTTTCCCCTGTTTCTGAAAATCGGACAATTCCTGGCAAATTGATTGAAGCTTAGCCACAACTGATGGGTGAAGTGGCTTGAAATCGCCCAATTTTTGCCGGAGGTTTGGGAAATTAAGCCTGCAAAATTCACCTCTGAGCTTGTAAGCAGCCTGATCGTATGCTATGGCTGCTTCCTCGGCCGTGTCGAATGTGCCTAGCCATAGCCTGGTTCGATTCCTTGGCAGCCTAATCTCCGCTACCCATTTTCCCCAGTGGCGCTGTCTCACACCTCTGAACAGTTTTGCAGGTTTTAGAGCAGAGGCAATCTGTTTCGGCCGAAGAATCTTCTCGAATTTCTGGGTTTTGTTTGAAGCTTCGTCAATGGAGGATTGGAGCTGGAATTGAGCTTGAACTTGACGAATCTGAAACGGAGTTAGGTGATTCAGCCCTATCGGACCTTTTTCGCCGCTACCCATTTCCTGAACACTGAAGAGCTCGTGAGGAAACAAGACGGAATTTAATGGAGACGATGAATCGCAGAGATTGGGTTGCGCTGGAACTGGAGAGAGAGAAAAACAAGAGGAAGAAGAAGACTTTAAAAGGGGAAAAGTGGAGAGATTTGATGAAGCCCTTTTCTCAAAAGGCTCAAGTGCTTTAATTAACTTCGCGCCTGAACTTCCACTGTAAAAATCAATGGCCGCCATTTTTAAGAACTGCACTGGAGAAGAAAAAAAGGAGAGAATATGAACAGAAATCAGGAATTTTTCGATGGAAAAGAGACCGGCGAGATTGAAAAAACCCACCCCTCTGCTTTGATTGAAACAAAAATCAAGAAGCACGCGTTTAAAATTCGAATCTGAGACGAAAAACCGACGATGAGAAAAGGCCGTTCGGAGTCGGAGAAGAGGCCATGAGATCGGCGTCCAAAAGTTTCAGAGTTGGATCCTTTTTTACTTTCCACTCGTTGGAGTCCACAGAAATGGACTTCTTTGATTTATATAAGACTGGACTGAGGACATCCTTCTCTCTCCTCCACCCTTCCACTTCCCACTTTCTCTAGTAAAATTTGACAAGTCGTTTTCGTAAAATTTAATAACAATTCAAACTTGGTAGCTAACCAATTGAAACTAAAATTAATTTGGATTTTGGGTTGATTTGTTTGTACTAATCGGGTAATTTCGTAAAATTATAATATGTCTATCTTGAACGATTAGTCAAATTTATAAAAATTTAATTATTTATTCATAAACATTAGATTTAAATTAGTTTAAGTTCAATTCCTTTTGATAGGCCCGTTTTAGCTATTTAAATCTAAACACCTTTTGACTTTTATGAGAAATATTTAATAAAAGGGTAAAAGGTTCAAAAAAACTCTGAATTATTAAAATAGAGGTAAAACACCTTGAATAATTTTAAAATATCAAAACGTAGTCCAATACGCGACCCCTCCTGGTTAATACTTCAAGGTTTTCTAATGTTTTACCCATCAAGACGATCTTAACCATAGTTAAAAAAAGAGACCCAACCATGGTTAAGGAAAAGGACATACGATGATGGGACAAGGCCATCGAAAATTGCGGCGCCAAGGACGTTGGATCCTAGGCTTCCACGAAAGGCCAATTTAATCTCTTCACGCAATCCCCCTAATTTCTTGATTCTCTTATTCCTTCATAACTTAACCATGGTTAACTCATAGACCCTTAGTAAACTTCCGAAATTTTTATTATTAAAAATATTATTTCAGTTGTTAGTTACATTACATATATCAATTATTATTGTCTCGGGATGAATAAAATTAAACTAAAATCATCCGGTTTTATTATAGTTTTAATTTTAATTTTTTGAAAAATTGTGATTTATATGTTAGTATCAGACTTTAAGAGTAAAAAATTATGAAACTGTAAGTTAAAAAATTTTAAAATTGAAAATAATTTCATCTAAACCTTAATAAAATTAGTTATAAATTCGCTAAATATATAAAATTTTATTTAAATATAATAAAAATATATAAACCGTAAGTTATAATTCAAGTTTATTTTAAAATAAAATCACGTCGAATCAGTTTATGTCTGACTTTTTGATCAAATTGTCCGGTAAATATTTAAAATAATAATACAATCAATTACCTAACTTTGCTGCGTTAGTATGACGCAAAGACCCTCCGTGGGACCCAAATATGTAAACAACTAGGGGCCTTATTCTTATTCTTAAGTAAACAAAACCTAAGAAAGATTACGTTGTAATTTTCTTATTATTCAACTTTAATTAAATAATAATATCATCGCATTTGAGATTATTTTTCATATAATTATAACAAAGATGAAAAAATGCGACAGATCATTAAGTCAATTAGAATTAGATGCTTTACATTTGATAACCTAAGATCATTTTTTATTTAAAGAATGTTGGTCAACTCCATTACGCCTCCAAAAATAATTAATGGAATCATAGTGGTCGAATAAGGTGGGGATGTCACAATCAATATAAAAACAAAAATTAGAAGATGCCTATGAGAGGAGTTGAGACTTGAAGATAATGTAAGATACTAGGTAGTTGACTTTTACATTTGTCAACTTAACAATCAAACCTCGTGCTATCTATAGAATCACAAGACCAAATGTTTTAGTATTTCCTTGTCAATCTCTCCATATATTTGTTTTTGAAATCCAAATAACTTGTGAAATATGATCGTATTTGTGTGTATTTTATTGTATGTATTTAATTTATCCGGAGCTATTAAAGAAGAATCTACTTTGTTCAAATATGAGTCGACGCAATAGCAAGAATATTTTTACTTTTTTTTTAAATATGAGTATTTTGATGATCCAATTTGCATTCACATCCGGATCATTTATAAAATAAGATAATTGAATTAATATGGAATAAAATGAATTACTATAATTCAATATAAGATAAATTTTACAATTTAATTAATGGAATGCATCGTTTAATTGAATAAGCAATTTCTAGGATTCGTGCACAACCCGCCATGGCCAGACCTTGCACCAAACAAATACCGAAACCATGATCGTCCCTGGCCAGGCCAGGTCTGGCCAAGAACCGAATCCAAGACTTTTCGCGAGCCACTTTGTTTGAACCGAACCGGAACCATCGTGCCGTAGATTGTCCATTCTATACGACCGGCATTAAACAAGATCAAGATGATCTTGGGCTCCAAAATTGTTAATTTCACCGCTACCTATGAAATACGACACAGTTTAGCAAAATCCTATTCCTCAGCGTCGTTAGCACGCCTAAATGAGTTAAAAATCAGCTTTACAACGTTACAAAAGGAGGGTTGTCAATGAAAAAGTATATTTAAAACTCACCAGCACATGCAATAGATTTGCTGCAATTGGCAAACCAGTTTTCATTAAAGGCAAGACCATTATCTTGCTCAACGGGCTCGGTAGGCAAATCTAGCTTGCTTCCCAGCTCCTCAGCAGCATAAGACGGGTATCTCCTTGCTAATCCAACCACTTATACTAGATGTGAACACATTATTTGCCAGTTGACTCGATGGGTGAGGTTACAATCTCGACTTCCTCTGGTCGATCTTTATCCCTTCCCTTCCCATTACACTCTACCTTTCTAATGCTTAATCGCTTAAGTGTTCATTGCCTTTGTCTTGATAGCTTTATTTTTGTCTCATTTTCTTCATCTCATTTTGTTTTCAAGGACATAATCACCCAGGACATACTTCTGCACTGTTTGGATGTTAATGGACTTTATCCTCTCAATAACACCTGTGTCTTTATTAGCTTTTTCTCTTTCGATTTCTGATCCTTCGGCTTGGCATGATAGACTCGACCACCCTGTCGAATTTACTTTAAAATTTGTCTATTTTGTAATCTTTTCTTTAAAAACTCTAGTCATCACTGCTTGCCCATTAAGTAAAAGTCATCGTTTACCATCTCCATTATCACTATCTCGTGCTTCTTCCTGCTTTGAGTTATTGCATATCAATTTATGGGGTCCGGCTCCAAATACTTTAGTGGATGGTTATAAATATTTTCATTGCATCATCAATTATCATAGTCATTTTTCTTGGCATTTTCAATTAAATTGAAGGATCATGTGTCTCAATTTGGTCCTTCGATTTTAATTAACTTCTGCAATCTCATTAAAAACCACCTAGGAAGTTTGGTAACATTATTTGTTACAGAAGGAGTTCATGATCCACACCAACCATCTAGCTCTTAAACACATGAAGAGTCTGAGTAAACTCAACTGCCGACATGCAAAATGGGTTGAAATTTTTGGAGCGATTTCGTTATATCTAGTACAGAAAGGAGGAAACGGATATAGTGGCTGACGTCCTCTCTAGAAGGTACAACTTAATTACATAGATGATGATTAAATTCTTTGGTTTTGATTGGTTTAAGGGAGTAGATGAAGAAGATGTTAATTTTGACCCAATTTATAAGAAATGTAAAAGGGAGCCGAGAAGGATTTCTATTTGGCTGATGGGTTCCTTTTTAAAGGAGAAAGATTATACATCCCCAGCATCAGTTTAAGTGAATCATTGGTTAGAGAAGTGCATAGAGGTGGATTGACTTGCCACTTTGGGGAGAAGAAGGAGATGAAGGAGTAAAGGTTTTAACTAAAGAAGATGAACATATCAAAGAAGTTTTCCAAGCACAAGAGGGTCCTCTATACTTGGTTGTAAGTAGAGTTGACTTTCAAACTCGTTGGAGACCATATATGCAAAGGGAAAACATGTTTCACAATAGTTACTAGGTGATGGACAGTGTGTGCTCTCTTATTATTGATAGAGGGAGTTGTACAAATGTTGCTTGGTTCAGGGGATTTAGTGGAGAAATTGAAGTTGGAGATAACAAACCACCACGATCGTACCTACTTAAATGGTTGAATGACAAAGAAGACATTAAGGTGATCAAGCAAGTTTCCATAGAGTTTGCTATTAAAGGGTACAAGAATAAAGTGGTATGTGATGTGGTCCCCATAAATGCCAGCCATTGGCATTTGGAAAGACCTTGTAATTTGATGAGAGGGTAATCCATAAGAGAGTAATCTATGATGGTTATACAAACTATTATTCGTCAAGGATAGAGGAAAGTTGGTCAAATTTGCACCATTGAGTTTTGAGCAAATAACACTAAATGATGATTGCCAGAGGGAGAAGACAACATCTTCCAACCTACTTATGTCCAAGAATGAGTTTAAGAGATTGATTTTAAGTGGTGGATCATTGATCCTTTTGAAATTCAAGGAGAGGATAGAGGAACCAACTGATTCTTCTAAGGAAATTTGTGATCTTTTGAGGAATTTAGATGTTTTTTTAAGGAATTACCTCAAGGATTACCTGCAATTAGAGAAATAGAGCACCAAATCGATTTTCTACCTCAAACTATTCTTCCAAATCGACCAACCTACCGGATAAATCCAGAGGAAGCTAGGGAGTTGAATAACCAAGTGCAAAAATTATTGAAAACGGGACATGTCTATAAGTTTGTAAGTCATTGTGTCATGCTTGCACTGTCGGTGCCCAAGAAAGATTGCACCATGAGGATGTGTGTTGACAACATGGCTACAAATCAAATAACAATCAAGTACCGTTTTTCGATTCCAAGACTAGAAGATATGCTAGATGAGCTTAGCGGTTCTATGATATTCTTGAAGGATGACTTAAAAAGTGGATAGCACCATATAAGAATGAAAGAAGGAGATGAGTGACAAACAACATTGAAGATGAAGTATGGACTTTATGAGTGGCTTGTTATGTCATTTGGCCTTTCTACCACACCGAGCACATTCATAAGGCTAATGCATCATGTATTGAAGGAATTGTTAGGGAAGTTCATCGTAATTTATTTTGATGACATCGTGATTTACAGTAGAGGCTTATAATCTCACGTGGAGCACCTTAGGATGCTATTTGAGCCCTTAGTAAGGTGCATCTTTATGAGAATGTGAAGAAATGTACTTTTAGCCAAGAAAATTTTTATTTACTTGGATTCATCATATCGAAGAATGGTATTTAGGTCGATAAAGCAAAGGTAGAAGCTATTAAAGACTAGTTGGTTCCAAAGTTAGTTTCTGAGGTGAGGAGCTTTCGTAGGCTAGCATCTTTTTATAGACGTTTCATTAAATATTTTATTGCAATAGTGGCTTCCATTACCAATTGTTCTAAGAAAAGAAAGGAGTTTTTGAGGACTCAAGCACGCCGAAGGAGCTTTGATTAAATTAAGAAGAAGTTGAGCAATGCACCAATCATTATGCTTCCGAATTTCAATAAGGTATCCAAGATTGAATGTGACACATCCAGAGTTTGAATTGGAGCCCTCCTCATGCAATAGGAAAAATCTATGGTAAAGAGTTTTATGTTGTGGTGAGAGCTTTGGTGGTTTAGTAACACTATTTCCTACTGAAAGAATTTGTGATCTACACCAACTATCTATCTCTTAAAAACATAAGGAGCCAGAGTACACTCAACTGCCCACACGCTAAATGGGTTGAATATTTAGAGCAATTTCCATGTATCGTCAAGTATAAAAATGGGAAAACAAAATATAGTGATCGACGCCCACTCTAGAAGGTGCAACTTACTTAGTGAGATGAGCATTAAATTCCTTAGCACTTTTTGTATTATTTTGTGGAAGAGGTTGGGACAAAAGTTTTTATTTAGCACTTTTTTTCATCCATAAATTGACGCCCAAAAGAAGGTGGTGAATAGGACATTAGGGCTACTCTTAAAGGGAATTTTTAGCAAGAGGCTTACAAATTGGGATGTCTAATTCTCATACATTGAAATGCATACAACGGAATCGTGCTCGGTTTTACTCAAAAGACATTGTTTGAAGTGGTTTAAGAAATCAACCCACGTACCCCCATGGATCTCTATTCGTTGCCAATTAAAGATATCATCAATCCTCTTAGAGCTGAAAGGGCTAAGTTGGTGCAGACGTTACTTGAGCAAGTAAGCAAAACGTTGGACAAAAAGAATTAAGGCTTTGCAAAGTAGGCTAAATAGAACGGGATTCACGATCAAGCTTCGAGCGTAAATCCGAAGAAGAGGTTTGCGGCGATGACTACGGCGGCGGGGAACGAGGCTGTGAGAACAACGGCTTTCGACGGCGAGGACCAAATTTCTCTCCTTTGCTTTTCGTTTTAATTTTCGTGAATTTTATGAACTCTTGATAGTTAGTGTAGAACTATTTAGTTTTAATCAATGTTTGGATTTTTCTTATGTTGATTTGCTTAAGTCAATCATAGTTAATTCTTTCCGAGATTAATTCTAATTCTCAATTCGACCACCAACTTTATTTTATGCACTTTATCTTCTGTAATTTACTTTCTTGCACATTAGATTAGATGAAAACCAAAACCATGATAAAAAAACCTATTCTTTATTCTTTAATTCTTTTTGTGAATATTTAAAGTTACGATTTTTATTTTATTTCTTTTACTTTGCAATTTATTCTCTGAATTGAAAATTGACTTGTCCTCGTGGGATCAATATTTTTATTACTACGTTGCGATACGTGCACTTGTGTTTAATTGCGATTACATTTTCAAGCAACAAGTTTTTGGCACCGTTGCCGGGGACAACGAAAATTTTTGATTTTTAGAATTCTCTGTGAAGTATTTGTGAATATTACTAACTCTAAAAAATTATAAAAAAAAGACAGAATTTTACGGTTTTTCTTAATTTTTCAGGTGCTTATGCAAAACGACGAGGAACAAGAGCTCATTCCTTTTGACCCCGAACCTGAAAGAACGCTTCGAGAGAGAAGACGCCATCATATAAATCAAAACGGAGCGGTGAAAGAAGAACCAATGGCGCAAAACGTATTTCAACGAGCAAATTACGGTCATGCTCAAGAAAGGCCAATTCGCATGCTCAAGAAAGGCCAATTCGGGATTATGCAATTCCAGATTTGGAGAGGTTAAATCCTGGAATTTTTCGACCGGAAAATAATGAAGTGAAGTGCGAATTGAAACCGATTATGTTCCAAATGTTGCAAACCATTGGTACGTTTGATGGTTCAGCAACCGAAGAACCGAACGCATTCATTAAGGAGTTTACATCCTTATGCGATTCGTTCGAAGATTCAGCCATTAAACGAGAGACTCTCCGATTAAAATTATTCCAGTATGCACTCCGAGACAAGGCAAAAGCGTGGTTGAATTCCTTGCCGCCAAATTCTATAACTTCTTGGGAGGATTTAGCCAAGAAGTTTCTGCTGAAATATTTTCCACCGGTGAAGAACGCAAAACTACGAGGGGGGATCATGATATTCAGACAGCAGGATATTGTATCTCTTTACGAAGCTTGGGAGAGGTTCAAAGAATTGTTACGACAATGTCCGAATCATGGTGTTGAAGAATGGGTCCAGCTGGAAACTTTTTACAATGGATTACATGGGCAGACTCGATCTCTTTTAGATGCAGCAGCAAACAGAGCTATTTTATCCAAATCATGCGCTGAAGCTTTTTCACTGTTGGAGAATATGGCTACGAATAATTATCAGTGGCCTACATAGAGAGCTGCAGCACCGAAGAGAACATCGACGAATAACCAACCTGGAATTTTAGATCTTGATCCAATAATGGCCCTAGCTGCTTGTTAGCTAAATTCTTTGCGTAACGCAAGTGCACGTATCGAACAAGTAATATAGTAATAAACGGATGTCGAACCCACGAGGATAGTCACTAAATTTGATTTGCAAAATAAAGTTCGATTGTATTATTACAAATTTACGTATTTTTTTAATTAAGAATAATTGACTAATTGCACGTTTTTAAAAGAGTATAATTTTGTTTTTGAAAATATAAAAATTGGTTAAAGCTAATCTCCCTTGATATGAAATTTTTTATCAAATAAATTTCTCTTGACTAATTGACAGATTTATGGAGTCGAGATCCTTCCGAATTGCTCGACGGTTAAATCGACTATAATCGATTAGATATAAAGCAATATATAATAAATCTAACACGTTAAAACGAAACCTTTAGCCATGAAAGTTAATTAAAACCAAGTAAAAATTAACAATCACAAACAAACACTTATATAAAAATTCCTATCAATTTTCCAATTCGATAAGAAAATAATCAATCGTGTATCCTTCCGAATTCCAACGGTTTTTTCTACTTTGTACGGTGTTTGTTTAATCAATCAAGATCCATAAGAAAGTGAAAAGAAAATTCACATCAAGTTCGATCAACTCTAACCAAAACGGAAGTTAGTTCATAAAGAAATTCAATATAAACATATTTTTGCAAAGCATAACGAAAATACGGAGAAACTTTAGAGGGTTTTTCGTCGGAATCTTTATGTTGCTCCTTTCCTCTGCGATTTTCTTCTTGCCTTTCTTTGCTCTTTCTCGTCTTCTTTCTCTCGTTTCATTCTTTTTTTTCTCGCTGCGTTTTTAACTACCCTTTGATGCAGCCATAATAAGAGCTTTAATTGTTTACCATTAATTTAGAATTTCAGCAGTCAACTCTCTCATTTTTTCAACGGCTCCACTTAGCAAAGAATTTCAGCAGCTTAATTAATTATCTTCAATAGAAACTGAAAGGTCCTTGCTAAATGTTGTAATGCTCTTTGATTGCAATTTAAAGCCCTTCAATGTCATTGAAATGCCACCATCTACAATTTATGCAATCATTCTTCTTCCAATAGAGCTGCCAACAAACCAAATTTAACGTTATTGATAACAATTCAGCAGCAAACACTTCCAATAATAACTAAAACCGATTGAAAAATTGTAATTTCTAAATTAAGTCAATTTTCACCCAACTTTTCTTAGAATTTATCCTAAAATCAAAAGATTGAGTAAAAATTCAGCCAATTTCATATAAATATTTGCCGAAATGGACGAGTCAACACTGCTCAAATGACTACACTCAACAACACTCTCAAGAATCTAAACATGCAGCAAGTCAACCCACAACCTGTCAAAAGTATTTCGTGCTCTTATTGTTCGGGAGAACATATTTACGATTACTGTCCATCAAATCCCGAAGCGGTCAATTTCGTGGGGAACAATCGGAATAATTTTATGCAAGGATGGAAACCAAATAATCAGTGGAGCCAACAACAGCAACCACGAACGCAGAATCAGTATTTCCAGCCTACACAACAAGGGTTTAACCAAGGATTTCCCACTCAACAAAACCAACAACAGCAACCTGAGCCAGCTAAACCATTCGAGCAAAAAGTTAACGAATTTATGGAGCGATCCGAGCTAATGGTGCAAAACCTGAATGCAATTTTACAAAATCAAGTCGCATCTCATAGGAATCTGGAAAATCAAGTGGGCCAGCTCGCATTATCATTAAAAGATAGACCATCAGGAATGCTGCCGAGTGACACTGAAACGCCAACACGAGAAGGAAAAGAACAGTGTAAATCCATTACTTTGCGCAACGACAGAGAAGTGGAAACTGTGAAAGATCGTGAAATAAATCCGAGGGAACAAGCTACGGAGAATAATACAGAGGCTGATGAGGAGGAAGTCGCGGAACGAAGCAATACAGTTAAAACTGCGACTAATGCTGCAGCATCAAAGCAGCATCAAAAGAAAAAAGTATCAGTTGAAAGACTTCCACCACCTTTTCCGCAGAGACTACAAAAGCAAACACAGGATAAATAATTCGGGAAATTTATGGAAGTATTAAAGCAACTACACATTAATATTCCACTGGTCGAAGCTTTGGAACAAATGCCAAATTATGCAAAATTCATGAAAGATCTCGTATCAAAGAAGCGACGTTTAGAAGAATACGAAACTGTGGCGATGACACAAGAATGCAGCTATATTATTCAAAATAAGATTCCGCCAAAGTTACGTGATCCAGGTAAATTTACAATTCCATGCACTATAGGAGATCAATACGTTGGCGAAGCTCTTTGTGACCTAGGAGCTAGCATTAATTTGATGCCAATGTCGATTTTTAAGAAATTAGATGTTGGAAAAGCCAAGCCAACCTCAGTGACACTTCAGTTTGCTGATAGATCCATTGGATACCCCGACGGAATAATTGAAAACGTGTTAGTAAAGGTCGACAAATTCATTTTTTTAGCCGACTTTATCATTTTAGAGTTAACAATGAGAGTCAATGATGAGGAAGTCACGTTCAATATCTTGAATGCATTAAAGTGCCCTGTAGAAGCTGAAGATTGTTTTTCTGTTTCGGAAAATGATTGTTTGTTGTTAAACAAAAATATACCCCGAGCTGCAGATAAGAATTTCAAGTTCGAGTCTTTTGATCCTTGAACTTGGAAGAAACTCAGGGGACGAGATGCTGAACCCCTCAACCGAGATGAGAAAGAATATCGAGCTATGAAATCCTCGATAGAAGAACCACCGACACTGGAACTAAAGCAAATTCCGCAGCATCTGAAGTACGCCTACCTCGGAACAGGTGACACTCTACCTGTTATAATTTCTTCTCAATTAAATAAATCACAGGAGGCCGAACTACTGGAAATATTAAGGAGATATAAACACGCTATTGCTTGGACGGTTGCCGACATCAAAGGAATTAGTCCGAGCATCTGCATGCACAAAATTCTGCTTGAGCAAGATTACCGGCCATCAGTTGAAGGACAGCGGCGATTAAATCCAGTCATAAAGGAAGTGGTGAAAAAGGAAATTATCAAGCTATTAGACGCAGGTATCATTTACCCAATTTCGGATAGTTCCTGGGCAAGTCCGGTTCAATGTGTTCCAAAGAAAGGAGGAACAACTGTGGTCACCAATGAAAACAATGAATTAATTTCGACCCGCATAGTCACTGGATGGCGAGTTTGCATGGATTATCGGAAGCTCAACAAGATGACAAGGAAAGACCACTTTCCCTTGCCATTCATCGATCAAATGCTCGATCGACTAGCTGGTAAAGAGTTTTACTATTTCTTAGATGGATATTCCGGCTACAATCAAATTGCAATTCTACCAGAAGATCAGGAGAAGACGACGTTCACCTGTCCCTACGGCACATTTGCTTACCGGCGAATGTCGTTCGGTTTATGCAATGCTCCAGCAACGTTCCAGCGTTGCATGATGTCCATATTTTTTGACATGGTCGAAGATTTTCTGGAGATATTTATGGATGATTTTTCTGTGGTTGGAGATTCCTTTCACACATGCTTACAAAATTTGGAATTGGTATTAAAACGCTGCACCGAGACAGACCTAGTTCTAAATTGGAAAAAATACCATTTTATGGTAACTGAATGGATTGTTCTTGGGCACCGAGTCTCCAAATCAGGGATGGAGGTTGATAAAGCAAAGATCGAAGTTATCGAAAAGCTACCTCCACCCACCGCCGTGAAAGGAATACGAAGCTTTTTAGGACATGCCGGTTTTTACCGCCGGTTCATCAAAGATTTCTCAAAGGTATCCAAACCACTCTGCTCATTAGTGGAAAATGACAAAGTGTTCTATTTTGATGAGGCATGTCAGCAAGCTTTTCGGGAATTAAAACGCCAGCTCACTTCAGCACCTATCATCGTTGCTCCGGATTGGACGAAACCTTTCGAAATCATGTGTGATGCTAGTGATTATGCGATGGGAGCTGTACTAGGTCAAAAACATAATCGTGTCTTCCATTCGATCTACTACGCCAGTAAGACATTATCCGAAGCACAAAGGAATTATACGACAACGGAGAAGGAGTTATTGGCAGTAGTATTCGCCTTCGAAAAATTTAGACAATACTTAGTCGGTATGAAAGTAATAGTACACACCGACCACTCTGCGATCAAATATTTAATGTCTAAGAAGGATGCTAAGCCGCGCTGAATAAGATGGATTCTACTGCTACAAGAATTCGATCTAGAAGTCATCGACAGAAAAGGAACGGAGAATCAGGTAGCCGATCACCTATCACGATTAGAGCAAGAAGATTTACAGAAAGATAACTTAGCCATTACAGATACTTTCCCAGACGAACAGATTTTCAAAGCCGAGGCACTCCCATGGTACACCGACTTTGTCAATTATTTAGCAAGCAGGATCATCCCTTTCGACTATACTTATCAACAGAGGAAGAAATTCCTGAACGACGTTTGGAGCTATTATTGGGACGACCCATATTTATTTAAGCAAGGTCCGGATCAGATCGTAAGAAGATGCATTCCAGAACAAGAAGCTGCATCAGTGCTGCAGCATTGCCATGCAGAACCATACGGAGGACATTTTGGAGGAACTCGAACAGCTGCTAAGGTTCTTCAATCAGGTCTGTATTGGCCAACTTTATTTAAAGATGCAAACGAATTCGTAAAATCTTGTGACAGATGCCAAAGAATGGGAAATATATCACGAAAACATGAGATGCCGTTGACAAACATCCTGGAAGTCGAACTGTTCGACGTATGGGGAATAGATTTCATGGGACCATTTTCATCATCCTATGGGAATCAATACATTCTGCTTGCTGTCGACTACGTATCCAAATGGGTCGAAGCTATGGCTCTTCCCACCAATGATGCAACGGTTGTCACACGCTTCCTACATCGAAACATTTTTACAAGATTCGGCACACCAAGAGCAATCATTAGTGACGGAGGAACCCACTTTTGCAACCGAAAATTCAAACAATTACTGGAAAAATATGGAGTCAAACACAAGGTCACAACACCATACCACCCCCGGCAAATGGGCAAACTGAAGTATCCAACCGGGAAATCAAGAGAATATTGGAAAAAGTTGTTAATTCCGGAAGGAAAGACTGGGCTGAAAAATTACCAGACGCTTTGTGGGCATATCGGACTGCGTTCAAAACTCCGATAGGAACATCGCCATTCCAACTAGTTTTCGGCAAACCTTGCCATTTACAAGTCGAACTACAACATAGAGCATATTGGTCGGTTGCAAAATTAAACATGGATGCAAAGGCCGCAGGAGAGGAAAGATTGCTGCAACTCAATGAATTAGAAGAATTCAGGCTTAACTCTTATGAAAATGCAGCAATCTATAAAGCAAAAGTCAAGCGATGGCACGACAGAAACATCCAAGAACGAGTTTTTAACATCGGGCAAAAAGTTTTGCTATATGATTCAAGGTTGAAGATTTTCCTGGGAAAATTAAAATCAAGATGGAAGGGACCCTATTTGATCACTGCTATAAATTCGTATGGAGTTATAGAACTTCGTAACGAAGAAACCGGGAAGATTTTCAAAGTCAACGCCCAAAGAATTAAACCATATCTTGGAACGAATTTGCAGGAGGAAGGTTGCGTCTCCATGACGTTAGAAGATGCTGCTGAATGAAAGAAAGATGTCTAGCTAACGACGTTAAATTAAGCGCTACAGGGAGGCAACCCTCTATTTGTTTATGTTTATCTTAGTTAATTAGATAGAATAGTAATTATGTTTTTATCTTATAGGTATACTAATCTGATGCTGAGGTTGATGTCACAGCATTAAGAGCAGGAACGTCCAGGATTAAGCGGGAAAAGCGAAAAGAGATAAGGGAGAAAAGCTCGGCCCAATAAAAATTTTGAGTAGGAGGGACCCGAGGGGGAAGAGGAAACAAAAATTACCACTGCTACTTTCTACAAAGGCGGTAAAACTAGAGTGAAAATTTTATTTTAGCCGCCTTTGTTCATCTTTAAAACGCAGGTAAAGCCACAGCATTCAGTGCACCGCCAGAAACTTCACCCAGTCTTCTCCGACGAATAGCCAATGGATCCCGCCCCAATCCTTTACTTACCATGGAAGGATACAATAGAGGAAGACGTATATCCTCTCGCTTCAGAACCAGGGCCGTCATCAGAAAAATCTTACAGAAGGAGAGAAAAATTAGCAACCCGACGGCCTCCAATCAAGAGATCTTCAGCACGAGGAAATTTTGTACCGCTAACCAAAGACAATCGGCCGTTTTCTAAGTTGATTCCAGAGGTACATCCCACTGCTTTCCCTTCTCCAAGTTTACAGGGAACAAGGGCTGGGTCACTACCGATTCCGCGACGTTCGTCGCCAACAATTTCCAAAGACCCACCACCGTCAGCGAAGAAGAAGCAGTTGCGGCCTACAACCAAAGATAAGGCCACCAGAACATCTGCCAGAATTGCCAACCGTCCAGCTACACAGAAACCCCCAACAAAGGATGCACCGGTCATCATCTCATCGTCCGATTCGGAAACAGAATCCGATGCTCCGGTGCCATTAATCAGAAAAAGAAAATGGGGCGACTGGTCCAACATTACTATGCCGGCACGAGACGACTCTCCCCAATTCGTCACGCCAATATCATTCCTCTTGAAGAAGAGAGCAACAACAAAACCGGTATCACCATCACCACCGTCCAGACAAGCTACTCCACCTCCGCTGCAAACCAAGGACGCCACTCCAACTCCGGAGCCGATATCATCCACCCCGCCAGGCCGATCGACGCGTTTCAGTAAAGCTGCCGAAATTCAGGTACCCATTCAGGTACCTTTCACAAGAGAAACCAGGAGCGCCTCAAATGCTAGCCCACCAATTTCAGCACCATCGATCCCGAAAGCACCCAAGCCCAAAGCTACAGCAGCAAGATCCGCCCAAGAACAGATCTCACACAGATCTCCGCGGACTAAAAGTTTTGCAATCAGGCGACCAGCAGGCCTTTATTACTGAAGAAGCTCGCCTTAACTTCGAGCTTTACTTTAAGAAAAGAACATTCTCGGAAGAAAAATGATTCTTACTGGACGCTAGCACAATGAAGGAATACCCAACGTTCATCACCAACACGATCAAAAGCCGAAGCTGGGCAGTCTTCTGTGCCCAGCCGGAAGAGCTCATGCCCTCTCTGGTAAGGGAATTTTATGCTAACTTTTCTGGTGATCTCCCAGAATCCATTATGGTTCGACAGAAGGCGGTACCATTTTCACCAGAGAGCATCAACCGTACATACAAGCTGCAATTAGAGGCCAATGAGTTCTTCGCCCACTCGGAGAACACATCGCCGGAATTCCTCGCCGAAGTACTCAGCATAGTGGCTCTGCCGGGCACGACGTGGCGAGTGACAAAGCTAGGAGCCCTAACGATCTCGCGGGCCTCTCTGAAACCGAGCGCTAAGTGCTGGTACCACTTCGCCAAATCCAGGATTCTTCCTTCCTCGCACGGGCAGCATGTCACCCGCGAGCGAGCCGTCCTCCTCTTCTGCATCTTGACGGGCAAGCCTATTAATGTCGGAAAAATCATTTATCGGAGCATCTGCGCGAACGCCAAGAAGAAGGGAAGTCAATTCCTCTTCCCCTCACTAATTTCCGATCTCTGTATTGGTGCGGGAGTTCAAGACCTAGATACAGAGGGGAAGCTCCAACACAAAGGTACAATTACTCCCTTTACTATTGCCCGAATTTCACAGGAGAATGACAAGCAACAGGAAGAAGAAAGTGTACCTACCCCCGATGCTGCACGTAATGCTGCAGCATCGCCAAAAGTCCAGTTTCCTGACAAAATTTTTGCGAGTCTACAGCTCATAGAAACTCGTCTGAGCCTTATAGAAATCCAGCAGCACTTCATGCTGGATATTCTGGAGAAACTGCAAGCCCACATACTGCCAAATCAAGCCGACAATAAAGCCCGACCAAGCGGCCCAACCGATGGCGAATCCGAAAGATCTTCATAAGGGAGTTTACTTCTATCTTCTTTACGCTTCCATTTTGTGTAATTTCGGTTCACTGTTTCTGTTTTGGGGGATTGTCAATGAGGGCATTGTCGATGTTAAGTTTGGGGATGGGGGTGTACCGAAATAAAAAAAAATTATAATGAATATTTCCCTTAATCCGAATAACCTAGAACGCTTGCAATCATATAGTTTAATGATGGAACTTATTTCTCTAATCTATCTAACCCTTGATAAATGTTACTTATAAATGACAATTCAAGTCTAATTAATTTAGGAGACACTTTAACATAGTAGATCCTCTTTACACGAAATTATTATTTTGAACATCATCTTTCCCGATTTTCCTAAGAGTTATCATGTTCTTTTTAAGTTTGACATTTTTGAAACTTAGCTCGAATAAATGCTTGAGACAAACGGATTTTTCAGGTGAACAGTGACATGGTGACAAGTTTGAGGAAGAAAGAAAAAAATATGAGGCATAAAAGTTCGAAAATAAGGACAAATATAACACTCTCGGGACTTAAGTGGATGATCGTTGAGTGACACTTCATCGGGACTATGTGGATGAACGGTGAAGTGTATTTGCAATTTCCCAATCCACTTTCAAAATTCGAGTGAGCCTTTTGGATACTCGATGGGTGGAATAAAAAAATAAAGGGAACAATGG
>QAOC01040544.1:0-43333 GCA_003255005.1 Begonia fuchsioides | reverse complement strand
TTAATCTTGGCTTCTCATGAAGATATGAGTAAGACACATTGGAATCTCAATGCGCAGCCCTGTTGAAATTGTCCCGACTGCTAATAATATATTCATACAAACATATGGCAAACAAATAGACTATTCACCGAAGTAAAATCTCAGCACATTCTTTCATAAATGGTGAGTAAACCATCTTCCACAATTTACTGCCTAAAAAGTATAATGAATGGAGTTTTTTAGAAATCACTGAATCTCAATGCTGATCTATTGATCGTGTTTGGAAATTATAATCCAATATCATAATATACGGGCAAGAGGAGAACCAAATGCTCAAAGGAAAAAGTTTCAACTAATGAAGCATTTAATTAATTGCTTATTTTTTCATGTCAAAATTTTCAAGAAGAAATCACAGTGGAGAGTCTGATTTATTCGTCAGAGACCTTGAAAAAAGTATAGGATAATATTATGTTGTTGATACCATCCATTCTAGCATCGGTTTCAAATTCAGGATCAATGTAAAAGAAAACCTGCACATTAAAGTAAAACCAACAGTCATATGTAAAATGTAAAAACCAATTGAAGAACAAAATTCTGAACAAGTCAAAAGAATCTTACAGGCATATCGATCTGCTCCCCAGGAAGAAGTCGTTGTTCCTCAAAGCAAAAGCATTGGATCTTATTGAAATAAACTGCAGCCTGAAAAATAGCTAAGTTGTTATTTTCATATCAAGAAATATTATGGAAATCACAGACTTAAGTTTGGACATCATAAGTTTGAAAAAATAGTGAAGAGAAAATTAACGCTACCTTCATTGGGGTAACATTGTATGTTGACACACCAGTTATTGGGGTTGAACTTCTATTTTCAGCAGTGTAAAATGCAAGGGCACTTTCCCCTGGCTTTACCCTTACCTGCAAGGAGTTTCAGAATCAGGAAATAAATCAGAACGTCAATGCATGTCATAGTTTTTTTTTTATTACGTATGCTTGTATATCTACAATCTTAACTCCGCATTGTGAAATCGAAGAACTTTTTAGCAGTCTAGATTATTTGAAGATCATTCCTTCATTATCTGGGTAAGTAGGCAAAGAATGAATTCTCCATGAGAATATCACCTCTCTTTGTGTTGGAATAAATTTTCATGGCATTCCATCTGCAACATCAGCATTAAACTGCACCACAATCTCCCTGAAAAGTAACAACTGAAGTTTATTATGCCAATGAATTCACAAAAACAAAGAAAATTTAAATATTTTTATGTTGTATGACATCGACAACCTAGTATGTATGGAGATAAACCAGCATTTCTTTTTCAGATTTCATGCAAATCAAATTTTATTAGATAATTGGGAGAGCAGTAGCTTCTCAATACTGGAATGAATTACATGGAAAACAAACATGCTTGAAAGTTCACCTCGGATGAAAAACATTGCTATTGGAAACAAATAACTATCAAAGAAGCACCGAAATAACTATTGAAGAAACTTCAGCATAAACAGAGGAAGACATGTCCACGTGGACTATCGCAGAAGAAAACATTACTTTTGGAATTGACTATTCTATTTGTCCATTTTTTTAGGACAATCCATCCCATGAAACACAGTATAATTTTTTTTTACAATAACAATCTAAATATTTTTTAAAGTAAAGACAATTCTCGTTGATATGGTCCTTTAAAAGAAAACTCAAAT
Organism: Begonia fuchsioides; assembly: GCA_003255005.1. Classification (NCBI taxonomy): domain Eukaryota; kingdom Viridiplantae; phylum Streptophyta; class Magnoliopsida; order Cucurbitales; family Begoniaceae; genus Begonia; species Begonia fuchsioides. Next base: position 41,659 of record QAOC01040544.1, on the reverse strand, counting down.
CCATTTAAAATGACGAATATTTGATAAAAAAAAACTATTTGATTCAGTATTTGAGTCAGACTCTGACGTGTCAATGAAGATTCAATATGTCAATTTAAATCTTAAAACAGAATGCATCATCAGTCACTCAGACTACTATTCCCCATCATTATCTTTCCATTGGAAAATAAAAGGTTTTGATACACATCAGAAGCAGCTCAAATAAAAAATACTATAAACTCAATGAAAAAGAAACTTGACAAAAAACTCAGGCTACTTCAGCCATAGTGCAAGAGTATCACAAAAGGACAATCAAAGACTCATAATTTAAATCGTTGTAGTCAAAACATCACCTACTCCAAATAAAATATTTTGGACTTAAATGGAAAACAAGTTTCGTGAGTATTTGATACTAAACCTTGAAGTAAGAGTTCCATCTCTGGAATGACGAGCAATCTTTTCTTCAACACTCTACAAATAAGAAAATCTTCATTTAGTGTAAATACTAAAGAAAATAAAAATAAAGATTATAAAATGACGAAAATTTTACATACTAAAACAGAGATTAATCAGACCTCACGCCTCTGAATAGTTCCACTGTAACCAGTAGCTTGACAGAATCTCCTGTACAAGGGTACAACTACATAACTTGCACCCACCATAGCAAAAACCAATCTCAATAAGTCGTACAGTCTTATCAGCTTGTGAAAAACTCTTGAATTGTATGATAAAAATTTCTCACTGTAAGAGAGGCCGACCAGTTTAAAAAATAAGTGAGAAAGTTTACTAAGCTCTCTTCTCTTGTCAACTAAACAAACCCTTCGATGGTCATCAAGAGATTTGCGATAAGAAAGGCCACAAACCTTAAAAACTAGAATTAGTTCGCGAAATGGGAAGCACTCAACCGAGAGAATCCATGACGAGGATCAGCTCTTGATCCCCATATTCTCTAGAAACACCAGTCAGACTAGCTCATAAGATATAGAGATTGGTGTCTAACTCCGGAGAACCAGCACGAAAGGATTTAGTCTAGAAACGATCTTGCTTTGTTGAATATGTGTAATAAGGAAATTCAATTTCCTAGTTTCCCCTTACCTACTTCGAAACACAAGTTCTCACAAATAGCAAAATCAACGAGGAAGGCGGAACGAAGAGTGGAACCCCAAACCCAACTCTCAAGCGATCAAAGAGCGAGGAAGATAGAGAGGGCTTCCATGAGGATCTCAGCAATTCTTTAGGTGAGTCCAGGACTCACCCGGATCGTCTGTATGTATTGAGGAATTGGGCCAAAAACCCGGCCCAAGCTCCATTGCAATGAACCCAGCCAAATCTTCACAATATGATATCTCTCGGTATATTGTGTATCTAATCTAACTTCATACAAAATAATCTCTTCTATTAAATTTCTTTAAATCAATTTTCTTTTAAATTTTATAAAAAAATTTCAATAAAACAGCGAATAATTTTCTAGCCACATACAAAAGAATCTCTTTTTTTTAAAAAAATTAATCATTTTTCTTTCAGATTCTATGAAAAATTTGGAATAAAACGGTGAAACATTTGGAATAACACATGAAAATCTTGGGAAGCACGACACATTCACATAGTCATACCTTCTATGCTCGAAATATCATGCAATTTAAGCATTTACAGTAGAGTGTTGGGTTTGATGATCTGTTACCATCTCAAATTTCAGTCACGGAAGAGATCGGTTTCGCCTCTATCGCTTAATCACCTAGTGCCGAAAGTGGGGGTAGAATCGGCTATGCTTGAACTCCGACTTCTCTAGTTCCAAAGTCCTCTAACACCTCTACGGCTACTATTTTAATGGCTGGAACGATGCTGCACTCGATGAGCTAGTTGCAGAGTGTAACGTATAGAGGGAATTTCTCATTTTTTTCAAGTCAAATCTGAGAAAAAATGCACTTCTCAAAGATTTACATAAATATATATCATGATAATAATATTAATTTTTAAAGTTTGCATCTTATTTAAATTCGATTGAATCAGGAAAACAAATGAAATAAGGTAAAAAAAAAAGTGGATTTAAAAAGGAAAGAAGATAACAAAAGACTACAATATAGAAGTTGCATTTGTACTTGGCATGCTAGAGAATAAAATAATTTATAAAAAATATACATTATTAAAAACAATAGAAACAAAAAAAAATAGACCGATTTAGGCATGAGTTTTAAACAAATAAAATTTGAACTTCTTAGACGTCCGATACGAACAGTCACTGCATTTTTCAAACCTCCAATTTTTTGTTTTTTAAATTTTTTAATTTTAATTAATTTTGCTAAGCAAATTTTGACGTTAAAGTTTAATTAATTTGACAAAATTTTGACTATCGAACCTATCTCGAATGTCTGATTTGTTAATTTTAAAAATTTGATAACTAATTTGTCACTAAACTCATGGTTTAGTGGCAAGTCTAACTTTTACCCGCTTGTTTATTTAGATGAATAGCAATTTACCTTTTGTATTATGAGGTAATTACTTTAAAAGTCATTAATTTCTCTATTGAGCTTAGATATAATTCCAATTAATATGTTGACGTTCAAGTTTCTATCATCTCCGTTAATTCCGTTTCATTTCCATCAAAATTATCGTTCTTCTCTCTCCTAGGCTCTCTCTCCTCATCTTCCAAAAGCTCCTTTCCCTGTTGGAATTTTCCAGAGCTCTGCTCCCTTCGTAAATCAAGGAGCCTTGAGAAATCCGACTTGGCAGATTGAGAAATCCGACCCAAAGATTTCACTTGGTCCACTGACATGGGTCGGGTCGGGTCGGGGTCGCCGAACCGACCTGGCAAACGCCTCTTCTCCGGCTGGCAACGGAAATCGTCGCCGGCGCCGGTTCCGACCTCCGTTTCGGCCGACCTTTATATCAAAACGCTCAGAACGAAGAGACGAAGAGTTATGTGCCAAAGATCGACCGAAAAATCGAAGTTTTGAGAGGGGGAAAATAAAAAACCCTAAACATTTTGTTTTTCCCCAAAATCGAACAAAATACCGGCTTACCTTGAATGCCGCTTTACAAGGAATGCTCCTCTAGTCGTCACAGACGTTTTGGCACATTGATCTCGTCGAACGGGCGACGTTCGCCGTCGAACTCTCTCCCTCTCTTTCTCGGTTTCTGCCGCCGTCGAGGTTGTTCAAAAGGAGGTTCCCTCTCTTCTCCTTCCATTTTATTTCAAATTTAAAATATTATAATTAAATAATAATATTATATTATTAAATAATATAATATTATTAAAACATAATATTTATTTGGTGTAACGTTTTCGATTTTCGTTCGATTCTCAAATGTCCACTAAAAATCTCAATACGATTATGTGTCCACTGATTTCATAAAATCAGATTTTACGTCACATGCGAAAATTGTAGCTCGATTTCGTCTCGAGATATTCAAATTTAATTAGTTTGACGAAGTCGTCGCACGTGACATATACGAGAAATTTACATTCCGTATACGACAATTGATTAGTCTAACTTCGCGAAAAAGTTTCTTTGAAATTCAGGATTTAAAATTTTGGATCCTTACATCTACCATCCTCCTTGATAGAGAAAGACTATCGAGAAAGACGTTGCACCTGTTAGAGAAAAAAAAAGTTTTAGAGAGAAAAAAAAATTACGCTACTTTTTATGCTGTTAACACTACTAATATAATTACGCTACGACGCTCCGTATAACACATATGACACCACACAACTTAAACCCAAAGTCCCTTCCATAGAATTTGAGTAATTACACAAGGTCTACATATCAAATACTTGTTGATGATGAAGTCTCTATATTCTTTATATATCCTAGGGGTTCTTGATATTGAGTTTCCATCGAAAAACTCTCTCATTTTCGTGAATTTTGTCCCACAAAAACCAACTTATGAAATTGGATAGAGCAAAATTTAGCATAGTGTATCTTTTCGGGCTAGAAAAAACTAAAAAAAAAATCCAATTCACATTACAATGTATGTATTTATTCCCATGAAAATGAACATAAAAACTATGATAATATGAAAGACTGGCGCCATGTAGTTCCATTGAAGTGAAACTGTGAGCATAGCATTCAAAATAAACTACTCATTCCTCTTGAAACATATCATTTTCCCACTTAGAAAGTTGAAATGAAATATTCAAGCAATAATAGNGATGTACTAAATGTTCCACACCATTACTTTAACTCAACTTGTTTCATTGAACTTTTTAAGCAATGCAATTCGAGTCCTTTAGATCATTAGCCAAGTAGCTTCTTGAGTCGTTGATTGAAAAGTTCTCGTTCTATCATTATTATATAAATATATTGTTTGACCGATTTTACAACGTAAGAAGGTGCGGAGATGATTTAGGTTGATTAGTTTTTTCGTGATTTTATTAAATCAAACTTTAAATCAACCGGATTATCAATCTGACCAAAAAATTTAAGTTGCTTTGGCTCGAGCCAGGCTCGGCTCGGCACGGCACTGTAGCAAAACGAGCCGGATTAAATCTGTACTCTGTATATTGTGTATCTAATCTAACTTCATACAAAATAATCTCTTCCATTAAATTTTTTTAAATCATTTTTCTTTTAAACTTGATAAAAAATTTTGAATGATGCAACGAATAATTTTCTAACCACATGCAAAAGAATCTCTTTTTTAAAAAAAATTAATCATTTTTCTTTTAGATTCTATGAAAAATTTGGAATAAAACGGTGAAACATTTGGAATAACACATTAAAATCTTGGGAAGCATAACACATTCACATAGTCATACCTTCTACGCTCGAAATGCCATGCAATTTAAGCATTTACAGTAGAGTGTTGGGGTTGATGATCTGTTGTCATCTCAAATTTTTGTTACGGAAGAAATCGATTTTGGCCCATTGCTTAACCACCTGGTGCCTAAAGTGGGTGTATGATTGACTATGCTTGAACTCCGGATTCTCTAGTTCCAAAGTCTTCTAACACCTTCATGACTATTATAGTAAATTGCACTATTGTTAAAAATTTACGAAATTTTATGGACTATTGTCTCACAGTATTTTAAATATGTGACAAAAGTTTCAAGAATTTTTATTGACCTTGTGGACTATTGTTTACTATGCAAATTTTTGTAAATTTTTAGCATTTGTAGAATCTATTATAGTTTTCGAATAAAGAAAATAGATTCGAGTGTTGGTAAATTATTTTGGCGTGGACGCTCGAAATTATCTCGAATGTCTGATTTGTTAATTTTAAAAATTTGATAACTAATTTGTCACTAAACTCATAGTTTAGTGGCAAGTCTAACTTTTACCCTCTTGTTTATTTAGATAAATAGAAATTTTACTTTTGTATTATGAGGTGCTTACCACTTGTATCTTCAACTTTAAAATTCATTAATTTCTCTATTGAGCTTAGATATAATTCCAATTAATATGTTGACGTTAAAGTTTCTATCATCTCCGTTAATATCAAAATTATCGTTCTTCTCTCTCCTAGGCTCTCTCTCCTCGTCTTCCAAAAGTTCCTTTCCTTGTTGGAATTTTCCAGAGCTCTGCTCTCTTCGTAAATAAGGGAGCCCTGATTTTTACAGCCTTCTTCACCTTCTCTTGATTGTTTGTTCTTCTCTATTCTTCTACTGTCACGCTCCGAAGGAGGACCTGGCAGAAACGCCAGGTCGGATACCAAAGTCCACGCTGGCAGATTGAGAAATTCGACCACAAATCTATTAAAATTGCAAAATTTTTTTACCAAAATACTCCGCTCTATCTATTTAAAGTGTTTTAGATAATTGTATAAATAAATCGTTATACAACTTAATCGAAAAAACTATCATTCAAATGTGTTCACTCACAATCTCTTACCAATTACAACAACAAGAAAAAATTATGGATTATTCCAAGGAATCTCCACTAGTTCCAAAATCTACTACTAGCCTGGTGTAAAAAATATTGTCGATTTTTGTGAATGACAAACTCGTAAATTACTTATATTTAATGCATTCCAGTTAAAACTTAGATGTTAGCCTTTTTTCCCATAAATCGTGATCTATTTTATATGATGCATGAATTTTGAAACTCGATCAAAACCATGCATAATTCATCATTTAAATCCCGGTTCCACGAGCTCAATAAAATCAAATTCATTCCCTTTGGGCAAATCGGACCCTTATAAGGTATTTAGAAAACATGTCAAGTACTTAGGTGACAATACTACAAAACATCTTCACAGCCATGTAAAACATCTAATACCAGTGAAAAAAGAGTGTCACACAGGGACTATCTCGGCACACTACAGAAAAATGAGCAAACGACTCACCATCTCATGAGCCAGAAAGAAACCTGGTGCTGGTCTTCTCTGGGTACCAACCACCCCGGATCAAATCACAGTGACCTCAGCCGACTGTCATCCAAAGGCATCCCGTTAGTACGTTTTCGATTTTCTATTCACTCATGATCTGGCCTGGTCAACCCAATCATGAGATTTCACTCATGATCTGGCCTGGTCGACCCAATCATGATATTAAAGGATCGGACCTTTTCTCGAAAAACTCCGGATCCCGAGAAGAGTTGAAGATGGTGCAAGATCGAATCCTGTGCTGCGCCCGCCCCCTTCTTAGTCAATGGGGCAGCAGGGCGCTTGAGAGAACCATGTCGAAGGAACTCGGCAAAATGACCCCGTAACTTCGGGAGAAGGGTGTCCCAGACCTAAGCTACTGTAACCCGATGTCGATCAGGAACCCAACTGTTAGCTACTCAGGTCGAACCAAAACGGCACACAGCCAGCTGGGAACCAAGGACAATATGCTAAGATGGTTTTAATCTCGGTCATCGTACCCTGCACGCATGCAAAATCCCTGGCCAGGTTTAGGGGTATCAAGTAGGGGTGGGCACACGGGTAACGAGCAAGGTATTTTCAAAAAAATACCCAGTCCGTTCGGGTATCGAGTATGAAGCAGTACCCGAAACCCGGACCTATCCGAAAAAATGGAAAAATACCCGGATCCGGGAATTCTGGGTAGGATCCGAGTATTTTTGGGTCTACCCGAAATTTAAATCTTTCCGAAATGTTTCTTACCTGGATCCGGGTATTCTGGGTAGTCGCCGGTGATAATCCCGGGAAACCTCAGCCCGGTTCGGACCAAATCGGGCAAAAATAGACCTAGAAAGCCATAGCCCGGTTCAGACCAAATCGGTCCAATCGGACCTGNAGGTATTTTCAAAAAAATACCCAGTCCGTTCGGGTATCGAGTATGAAGCAGTACCCGAAACCCGGACCTATCCGAAAAAATGGAAAAATACCCGGATCCGGGAATTCCGGGTAGGATCCGAGTATTTTTGGGTCTACCCGAAATTTAAATCTTTTCGAAATGTTTCTTACCTGGATCCGGGTATTCTGGGTAGTCGCCGGTGATAATCCCGGGAAACCTCAGCCCGGTTCGGACCAAATCGGGCAAAAATAGACCTAGAAAGCCATAGCTCGGTTCGGACCAAATCGGTCCAATCGGACCCGTCAACGGTTCAACGGTCAAGATTGACTGTTGCATGTGACGAAGTCACGATCCCGGGTTTCCGTTGACTTGGTCAACCCTGGGCCGGGTTGACCGGGTCCACTGTTCCGGTCGGGTCTGGTCGGGGTCGGCCGACCCGACACGGCACGCCCCCGCAACGGAAATCGTCGCCGGCGCCGGTTCCGATCTCTGTTTCGGTCGACTTTTATATCAAAACGATCAGAACGAAGAAACAAAGAGTTCTGTGCAAAGATCGACCGAAACATCGAGGTTTTGAGAGGAGGAAAATAACCAAACCCTAAACATTTGGTTTTTCTCCAAAATCGAACAAAATACCGGCTTACCTTGAATGCCGCTTTACAAGGAATGCTCCACTTGTCGTCGCGGACGTTTTGGCACCTTGATTTCTTCGAATGAGCGACGTTCGCCGGAGAACTCTCTCTCTCTTTCTCGGTTTCTGCCGGCGTCGGGTTTCTGAAGAAGAAGGGAACCGCTCCATGTAATTTCATAAAAATAAATATTAAAATTAATTAATAATATTATATTATTAATTAATATAATATTATTAAAACATAATATTTATTTGATGTAACGTTTTCGATTTTCGTTCGATTCCCAAAGGTCTACTAAAAATCTCAATACGATTATGTGTCCACTGATTTCATAAAATCAGATTTTACGTCACATTCGAAAATCGTAGCTTGATTTCGTCTCGGGATATTCAAATTTAATTAGTTTGACGAAGTTGTTGGCATATACGAGAAATTTACATTCCGTATACGACAATTGATTAGTCAAACTTCGCGAAAAAGTTTCTTTGAAATTCAGGATTTAAAATTTCGGATCCTTACATCTACCATCCTCCTTGATAGAGAAAGACTGACCCAGAAAGACATTGCAACTATTAGAGAAAAAAAAAATTTAGAGAGTCGAAGGATCATTTTCACTTTTCATTGTGAGGTTGTCGCGAGAATCAAAGTAATTCTAGTTTATTAACTCTAACTAGCTTTAGTTACTAGTGGCAGCAATTTTTTCAGCATTTCGAGCTTAATGTTGCCATGGCCATGATTAATTTCTCTTCGTTTTTCAACCTTTGTCGTCAAATCTTGAACTACTTAATGCAAATTCAATGATTAAGTCAGGGTAGGGCCAATAATTGAATTTCAAGACCAATTACGGTTTCAATTTAATTTAGATTTACTTAATAATGAGACGTAAAAGTATGTATAGAGATTAATGTTTATTTATTTAACTGACATGAATTCCATTAAAACTAAAAAAAAAGGAAAACTACTCATGTCGCCGGTGATAATCCCGAGAACTGCAATGTCCGAAGCGCAGCCGTCGGCTGATTGGCGTTGCCACCACCTCTGGCCCTCTTGGACGATTTCACCCCTCCGCCATTAACGACCTGACCAAGCTTCAAATCTACAGAGAAATCCCCCCTCCACTAGACCCACCCCCTGTATTCACTTTCTTCGCCGCTTCTTGGTTGAGCTGAGTGAAATCCCAGTGAGAAGACGCCCTCCGACTCCAATCCATTGCTAAGCCCTCGCAGTTTCTGCTCTTATTTCATCAGATTGAACAAAACCAGCTACAGAGAAAATTTTGGAAATAGCGAGATCGATTAACAATAATACACAACCCCAAATCACTGACCCAGAAAGTGACTGAGCTGAAATAGAAATAGCAATGGCAATCTAAGAACAAGGATCGATTTTTTCCCTAAATATATGAACAGATTAGAAACGAACAACCAAGGAAAAACTGTGGGATAACTCCAGTAACTTTGGAAACTGCAGCGAGGAAATTAAAAAAGAGGACAATCAAGAGAGAAGGAACGAAGAGAGGGAGACGTGAGAGTAGGGGTAGAGATCAGTGTTCATACATGGATTCCATCAAAACCAGAAAAAAGGTAGGCAGTCAAAGAGGCAAAAAACGAAAGGGCGAAATAAAAAACAAATCAGGGCTGTAGGTCGTAAAGCTACAGAGTCTGGTTCATCAATGGCGGAAACTGGGAAGAGAGGAAAATCTGGAAACATATTTTAGAAACAGTTTCTCATATTTCTGCTCTTCAAGGATTCGATTCGAGAAACGGGAGGGAGTGTGGGGGTTGCTTTCAACATTTTACAAGCTGAGAGTTTTAAGCAAGTACAAAAGATGGATGCTTGACGACAAAGCATGCGGCTCTGTGTTTCATAATTCTGGACACGTCTTTCCCATTAAACTGAGACTCCATTGATGGAAAAGGTTTCGTTTTAAAATGGCAAAGTCATGATTTCCCAAGATCTGTTAACTAGGGTTAACTGTTACTGCTCATGACTCTAGTTATTGAACAAAACCACCCATGAATATTCCTTCCAACCAACACTGTCATCTTGAACTGGTTGAGCAAACCCTAATTGCCCCCGCAACAAAAGTCAAACCGAATTAGGATTCTACGCTTGCCACCACCTCTGGCCCTCTTGGACGATTTCACCCCTCCGCCATTAACGACCTGACCAAGCTTCAAATCAAATACTACAAGAAAGATATTACAACTTCCTCGTGTTTTTCAAATATATATTAATAAATTCTCTAAGCCACTTGCAATATAAATTTTCTGTTTTTTCTCGAGTAAAATTGTGATCAATTGTAACTTTGACACGTAGTTGACCACTTATCTTGTAAACAAAGTCACATCGCATTCAACTTCCTCGTATATGTATTCCGGATTTGTTAAGAAATCGAGTATGGCAAAGCATAGCCTAACGATTTTGATATTGATCAATCACGGAGTACGTTAACATCAAAATTCTAGTGTAGTTTTAAGACACTATCAAAAGTAGAAGAAAGCAAGACATCAAAATTGGCGTAAAAAATCTTTAGAAAAAAAATTAATGAGTCAAATTCTTAGTATGTATTAGAATTCTTACGTATAAAAACTAGAAAATCGAGTTTAAAAATAATCATGTCTTTGTTACAGCTACAAATCCTTGGAAAACATTCAGAACAAATAATATTGAAGATTAGGGCAACAACTAATCATGCATATATGGTAATAAAGTATTAAAGCTTATCTCTTATTTTGTTGAGTGGGTGTAATCACTAGTACTCCAGTTTAAGCACAATCGCTAGACACAGCTAATAATGTACACTCGAACCGGCACTCAACACAATTAATCAAAAATTCCTAACTCAGCTATAATTCACTCTGTTCGACAAAAAATATTACTTTCATTACGAAAAAAACATTGTTGTAGCGTTTAGTGACAATAAACTCGATCCATCATGTGAAAAATATGACTTGCATTGCAAAAGTTCGTCGTATTTATTCAAAAAAGTCGAGCAGGATTATTTCCTGTTAAGTCGAAAGCCTGTTAGTGGAGATTTTCCAAAGTTATTCTGAGAACCATTGATTTTGATTGCTCCATTCACATCTAAGTATGTGAAGTTTTAAAGATTAATTTTTTATTAGAATAATATTAAATTAAGGAAATGATAATTTGTTAATTACAAAAAACAGAATAAATCGAGGGAGAAGCATTAAAATCTACAACCACCAAAAAGGGAAGTAATTTCCAAATCAGAAGACCACCACTCTATGTCGGCGCCTCACTTTGACATAACTAATTAAATGATCTCTCCTTTTGATTTATCTTTTCCAGTTGAAATCACACTCGTCTTTGGTCGCATGCAAAGCATATTGTTCAAGTTTCATTGATCAAATCAAACTGTGTTGGGACCTCGGACTCCGTAGCGCAAAGACTGGTGCAAAATTACAAAGACCTGTTCATCAAGCAAGCAGCTGCCATTGCAAGTGTAGGATATCCACTCCACGCCTGCACGGGCACAATTCAATTGGTCCGGAAATGGTAGATTTGGAAGCAGATAGCCACGGTTCGATGTCTGGTGGTCGCAGTGTGAGAGTTTAATCCTCTAATGTAAAGTTGCTCCTTGTAGACGACAGGTCGGCCTCCCATCTCTGGGCCGCTGAGTCACCGTGATTTAACTCTTTCACAAACTGTCTTGCCGGGGTGTGGGGCTCTGTTAAGTCTTGAAAAAGATTTAATTATGTCCATTAAATTTATGAAAATTACTAAACCTTAAGTAATAAAATGATCGAGTTTATGCTGGAAACTGTATTTAGTAGCACAGAATCTGCGGACAGTTAATGAAATCACGTTAATTTCGTCAATTTTTGGAATTATGTTATTTGTTAGATTAGTTTCTTTTTATGCATGGATTATGCTGGATAAGAATAGAAAGTGAGAGCTGAAAAGAGATAAGATCAGAGGAATTTAAATGGCAAAATTGACGGATTGGAGTTATGACTATTTTGATCTATTTTTTTTTTATTTTGGTATTGTATATTCTTATATTATTTGTTAAGTGTTTTATAAAATTTAATTAATTTGGATATTATCATATTTTATCAATTTAAAATTATTTTATTTTATTTTAGTGAAAAAACCCAAGATCAAACTAGACCAAGAATAAATTTTTGGTTTGGTTCTAGTCCAGTCCTACTCCTAGTAGTGTTTGGTCCAAGTCCGTGTCTTAACATTTTAGGAACAAAATATATTGGTTTAATTCTATTTTTGTCAAAAAACCAAACCACATTCACCCCTAGTGTTAAAATTGCAGGTAAATGAATTTGTAATTTACAAATTGTTATCAAATTGCAAAAACGGGAGGTAAATTATAGACAGGTAAATTATTGCCTCAATGCCCCAATTGGTGCCAAAACCATCAACGTCACTCCTATTGCAATGCATATCTGCGTATATAATTGATCAGACGGCGATAATTTCTAAACTAAAAGGTATATCTTTCTCAAAAAGAAAGAACGGTACGCCAATAAATGAGACGATGTCGACATGTTGGATCATGAAATTACAGCTTGTACTTATGACTTGTCATCTTTTGAAAACTGCAACCTTGTTTCTAGCATTTAAAATGGAAGTAATTTCGAGGAGAAAAAAAACTTACCCAATTTGCGAACCATGAGAGGCTAAAACGTCGAGGCTTTAAAATAGCAAGCCACATAATGCTATTTTATAATAATATTATTATAATATTATTATTATTATTAAAAGAAGAAGACGTAAGTCGTCTTCTTCTTGAGCAAACCCCCCCAAAAACCGACGCTGAAGCCGAGAGAGAGATCGCCGGCAATCGACCTCCGTTCAACGAGATTAAGGAGTCAAAACGTCCGCAACGACGAGAGGAGCAATCTTTTAAAGCGGTTTCGAAGGTAAGTCTGTATTTTGAGAGAAATCAGAGAAAAACTGCGAGTTTGAGGTTTTGGTTCCGATTTTTCAAATCTTAGATTTTATTCGCGATTTTTGGTGTGGTTGTGTTCGTCTTGTCGAGAGGAACGTTTTGGTATGAAAATCGGCCGCGTCGCCGGCAGGGCACGGGCGCGGGCGCGTGAGATCCACGCGTGCCGCCAGATCAACCAGTCCGAACCGGACCGGTTCGATTCGAATCAAATTGATTCGATTCGGACCGGTCTAAACCGGACCGAATCGAATTAGGCCGAACTGAAAAGAACTGGGTCAACGTTAACGGTTCGGACAGCCGACGTTAAGATTTCTGGTGACAAAGCGGAGTAATCTGCTGGGAGGGAATTTGAGCTTCTTGACCATGAATGATTCCGTCATATCAAACACTGGAATGGCAAAAACCTGCGGTGGGAAGAACTTGGTGAAGATGATCTTCTGTAACAATGGATAATCAAACCACTTCTGTTTTTAGACTTAGAAATAACCTGGTAACTCCCGATGACATAGACGACGACGAAGGCATTCGTAGCGACGATCAGCCAACGCGGCTTCTGCAAGGAAATCAGGATGTTGTCTTCCTCGGATTTGCCAAAAGCGTAGTAGCCGACGACGGCGACGGGGAAGTAACACAGCGCCACCACCAGATAAGCCACCAAAACTCCTTTCCACATGGGTTTCTTCGATGGATTTTCAGGCGTCGACGGGATGGTGGCCTGGATTTCCAGCACCACGTTGTGGTCGGCGAACGCGAAGGCCACATCTCCTAATGCGCTGAAAAAGTTGAACATGTTTCAGACCGCTGTCACGACCCGAAACTGGGCCTACACAGACGCCAAGCCCAATGACCCGATTCCCGAAGGAACCCGACCACTAAGCCTGAGGCTCGGGTATTCAATTGAAATCAAACAACGTAAGTCTTAAAATTTCAAGCAAGCCCAAACATTTAATCTAAATAGTCAGATAACATATATAAATGTTTCAATCCCAATAATCTACACATGAAGTTTTATAATTTAAAATAATACATCGTTTAAATTTTACAAATACAAATTGGAGAATTTAAACATTACTGGGCCTTACCCGGGAATGATCCTGAAAATAAAATTTGTAGCCAAATGAGTGAGTGACTACTCTCAGTAGGGAATGATCCTGAAAACAAAGTTTGTCAGCCCACTGGGTTGGCCCAATGGATTAATCTATTGGGTCAGCTTACTAGGTCAACCTAGTAGATTCGACCCACTGGGTCGGGTTAGTGGATTCGACCCGTTGGGTCGACCATTGCCGCCTGCCGGATAGCTCTGTTGTCAGGCGATTTTCGGCCACCGTACACGATGGCTCTCGAGACGGTTTTGCCTCCAAATTTTGCCAAACTCACAAACATTGACAAAAATACACCAATAACGTTAAATGAGTATTTTCAACAATGAAAACTCACCGGAACGTCGCCGGAAGTCGAAAATCGGCGGTGGTTTTTGATAAAGATCACAGTTTATGTGAATAAAGTTTCGTCACCCACTAATCTAGGTGCGAAACTCTTAGATCTAACCTTTTGAAGGTAGATCCGAGCTAGAACCTCTCGGAAAACGCTGAAATCCGAGATTGAAAAACTCGATTTCAACGTCGAGGGTCAACATGCGATTTTCGCACGTCAAAATGTAGAGAAGAAAATGGAGAATAAGATTTTGAGGCTAGAATCTGACGAAAACGAACAAAAACTCACGAATCTAGATCGGAGTTTCGTTGATTTTGGGAGAAGAAAAAAAACGGCTGCTAGAGAGAGAAGAGAGGGACGGGTTTTTAATTTTTGTTCGTGAAATTACTTGGCAATTTGGTAAATAACCCCTTAAGAAATTTCGTCCCCGAAATTTAATACAACCTCAAAAGTCCCCTGAAACAAATGAGGGTATTTCGCAATCATTTCAGATTCAATCTCCCACGTTGATTCTCTTTCAGAATGATTCGTCCACTAAACACGAACCACCGGAATTTCTCGACGGCGTAGGACTTTGACATTGCATCCCAAAATTCTTTCAGGTACTTCCTTGTATGACACATCAGGTTGAATAAGAATCTCGGGCCGCGAAATAATGTGGTCAGGATCAGCCACATACTTCCTTAGCATAGACACGTGGAAAACATTATGTACATACCTCACTTGATAGACAACTCCAAACGATAAGCCAAAGGGCCAATGCGCTCAATAATTCTAAAAGACCCAATATATCTCTGAGCTAACTTCTCTTTAACTCCGAATCGGTTGACGCTTTTCCTTGGTCTGACTTTCAAAAATACAAAATCTTCAACATCGAATTCTACTTCACGCCTCAACAAATCTGCATAACTCTTTTGGCGACTTTGAACAGTTCCGAGTCTTTTCTTAATGGTCTGAACTTTATGTGTAGCATTACTCAAGGAAAAAAAATCATGTCAAAATCAGGTCCAAATGTAAATATTAGAAGTTAAAATAAAAACTTAATTGTAGCATTACTCACGAAAAAAAAGTGAAAACCACCAAGATAGTCGGTGTAATAAATGTTCCACACGATCACTTTGGCTTAACTTGTTTCACTAATCTTTTTAAGCAATGCAATTCAAGCCTTTGGATCATTAGCCAAGTTGCCTCTCGAGCCGTTGATTGAAAAAGTCTTGTTCTATCATTATTATATGAATATATTGTTTGACCGATTTACAATCTAAGAAGGTGTGAGAGATGATTTAAGTTGATTAGTTTTTCCCCATATAGCAGAGCATAGTCACGAAGAATAAGAAATCTTGAAGCACACTTCAAAAACTCTTTAACTTTACTTCGTTCAAACCCAAAAAATAGTTTGTAAAATGAAAAGTTTTGGGGAACATTAATCTTGGCTTCTCATGAAGATATGAATAAGACACATCAGAATCTCAATGCGCAGTCCTGTTGAAATTGTCACGACTGATAATAATATATTCATACAAACATATAACAAACAAAATAGACTATTCACCGAAGTAAAATCTCAGCACATTCTTTCATAGATGGTCAGTAAACCACCTTCCACAATTTGCTGCCTAAAAAGAATAATGAATAGAGCTTTTTCAAAATCAATGAATCTCAATGCGGACCTATCTATTGATCGTGTTTGGAAATTATAATCGAATATCATAATATATGGGCAAGAGGAGAACCAAATGCTCAAAGGAAAAAGTTTCAACTAATGATGCATTTAATTAATTGCTTATTTTTTCATGTCAAAATTTTCA
Organism: Begonia fuchsioides; assembly: GCA_003255005.1. NCBI lineage: Eukaryota > Viridiplantae > Streptophyta > Magnoliopsida > Cucurbitales > Begoniaceae > Begonia > Begonia fuchsioides. The sequence goes on along the minus strand of QAOC01040544.1, from coordinate 25,699 downwards.
AGAAGAAATCACAATGGAAAGTCTGATTTATTCGTTAGAGACCTTGAAAAAAGTATAGGATAATATTACGTTATTGATACCATCCATTCTAGCATCTGTTTCAAATTCAGGATCAATATAAAACAAAACTTGCACATTAAAGTAAAACCAATAGTCATATTACAATCCGCAATGTAAAATGTAAAAACCAATTGAAGAACAAAATTTTGAGCAAGTCCAAAGAATCTTACATGCATGTCGAGCTGCTCCCTAGGAAGAAGTCGTTGTTCCTCAAAGCAAAAGCATTGGATCTTATTGAAATAAACTGCTACCTGAAAAAATAGTTAAGTTATTATTTTCATATCAAGAAAGATTACGGAAAGTAAAGACTCAAGTTTGGAGTTTGGACATTATAAGTTTGAAAAAATAGTGAAGAGAAAATTAACGCTACCTTCATGGGAGTAACATTGTATGTTGACACACCAGTTATTAGAGTTGAACTTCTATTTTCAGCCGTGTAAAATGCAAGGGCACTTTCCCCAGGCTTTAATTAATTAATAATATAATATTATTAATTAATTATAATATTTATTTTTATGAATAAAAAAAGAAAGGGTTCCCTTTCTTCTTCAAAAATCCGACGCCGGCAGAAATCGAGAAAGAGAGGGAGAGAGTTCTCCGGCAAACGTCGCCCGTTCGACGAGATCAAGGTGCCAAAACGTCCGCGACGACAAGATGAGCATTCATTGTAAAGCGGCATTCATGGTAAGCCGGTATTTTGTTCGATTTTCGGAAAAACCAAATGTTTAGGGTTTTGTTATTTTCCCCCTCTCAAAATCTCGATTTTTCGGTCGATCTTTGGCACAAAATTCTTCGTCTCTTCGTTCTGAGCGTTTTGATATAAAGGTCAGCCTAAACGGAGGTCGGAACCGACGTCAGCGACGATTTCCGTTGCTGCAACTCTTGAACTCTCTTTCCGCTTCTCTTTCTTTTTCTTCATGCTCAACCTTTCTATATTCTTCTTCTTTTGAATTTTTCGCATCTTCATCAACTTTTCGACCAGTTCCCCGAGCAACTCCTTCATTATTAAGTAAGTAAATCTAAATTAAAATCAAAACCGTCAAACTAATTAAATTTGAATATCTCGAGACGAAATCAAGCTTCGATTTTCGAATGTGACGTAAAATCTGATTTTATGAAATCAGTAGACACATAATCATATTGAGATTTTTAGTGGAACTTTAGGAATCGAATGAAAATAAAAAACGTTGCACTAAATAAATATTATATTTTAATAATATTATATTATTTAATAATATAATATTTATTAAATATAATATTTATTTTTATGAAATAAAAGGAAGAGGTCTTCTTCTTAAGAAACTCGACGCCGGCAGAAACCCAGAGAAAGAGGCAGAGAGTTCGCCTGCAAACGTTGCCCGTTTGACGAGATCAAGGTGCTAAAACGTCCGCGACGACAAGAGGAGCATTCCTTGTAAAGCGGCATTCAAGGTAAGCCGATATTTTGTTAGATTTCGGGAAAAAACCAAATATTTAGGGTTTTGTTATTTTTCCCCTCTCAAAACCTCGATTTTTTGGTCGATCTTTGGCACTGAACTCTTCGTCTCTTCATTCTGAGCGTTTTGATATAAAGGTCGGCTGAAACAGAGGTTAGAACTGACGCCGACGACGATTTTCGTTGCCAGCCGGAGAAGGGGCGCGTGCCGGGTCGGGTCGGGGTCGGTCCTACCTGACCTAGGTTAGTGAACCAAGTCAACCCGGCCCTGGGTTGACAGGGTTAACGGGCAACCCGAGATCGTTGAGTGGGACAGTGGTCATCAGTCAACATTGACTGTTGACTTCGTAGCGTTTAACGGTCAACATTGACCGTTGACAGGTCCGATTTGGTCTGAATTGGGTTGAGGCTTTTCAGATCTATTTTCGCCCGTTTTTCAGTCTTTTCAATCGATTTTTGTTACTCTTTTCTTATACATTGTATATGGGATATTACAAAGAAGTTTAACGATATTAGACCGTGCTCAGAGCGGGAGAAAAGAATTAAAGCATGAAAAGCTCATGAGGTAAGTTATTTATATTTTCTGCATTAAGCCTGAAAAAATAGCTAAGTTGTTATTTTCATATCAAGAAATTTTATGGAAAGCAAAGACTCAAGTTTGAAGTTTGGACATCATAAGTTTGAAAAAATAGTGAAGAGAAAATTAATGACCTTCATGGGGTAACATTGTATGTTGACACACCAGTTATTGGGGTTGAACTTCTATTTTCAGCAGTGTAAAATGCAAGGGCACTTTCTCAGGCTTTACCCTTACCTGCAAGGAGTTTCAGAATCAAGAAATAAATCAGAACGTCAATGCATGACATAATTCTTTTTTACTTCATATGCTTTACCTTCTCAATACTAGAATGAACTACATGGAAAACAAACATGCCTGAAAGTAAAATCCATTTAAAGTTACAAATATTTGATAAAAAAAACTATTTAATTCAGTATTTGAGTCAGACTTTGACGTGTTAGTGAAGATTCAATATGTCAATTTAAATCTTAAAACAGAATGCATCATCATTCACTCTAATTACTATTCCCCACCATTATCTTTCCATTGGAAAATAAAGAGTTTTGATGCACATCAGAAGCAAATAGAAATACTATAAACTCAATGAAAAAGAAACTTGACAAAAAACTTAGGCCAATTCAATTATAGTACAAGAGTATTACAAAAAGACAATCAAAGACTCATAATTTAAATCGTTGTAGTCAAAACATCACATACTTCAAGTAAAATATTTTGGATTTAAATGGAAAACAAGTTTCGTGAGTATTTGATACTAAACCTCGAAGTAAGAGTTTCATTTCTAGAATGACGAGCAATCGTTTCTTAAACACTCTACAAATAAGAAAATCTTCATTTAGTGAAAATATTAAAGAAAATAAAACTAAAGATTATAAAATGACGACAATTTTACATACTAAAACAGAGATTAATCAGACTGAATAGTTCCATCGTAACCAGTAGCTTGACAGAATCTCCTGTACAAGGGTACAACCGCTTAACTTGCACCCACCATAGAAAAAACAAATCCCTAGAGGTATAAAAGCATTTTTCGAGATTTTTGTTCTACAAAACTCATGGAAGAGTAGCTATGATGGATAATGTGAATGAAAGATCTACAAACTTTATCGGGGGAGAAAGGTGAAAAAGGACGAGATCTGGAAAAAACGGATNACCGCTTAACTTGCACCCACCATAGAAAAAACAAATCCCTAGAGGTATAAAAGCATTTTTCGAGATTTTTGTTCTACAGAACTCATGGAAGAGTAGCTATGATGGATAATGTGAATGAAAGATCTACAAACTTTATCGGGGAGAAAGGTGAAAAAGGACGAGATCGGGAAAAAACGGATCTTGGGGTGAACCGAACATGATATAAACCTCTCCTAGGTCCAACAGTGGCACCAACGAAAACTAAAAAGTTATAGGGATATAAAATTTAACGAAAATAACCATATCATTAACACCTAAAATGTATCAATATCTCATAGGCCATCTTCTGCTTTGTTAGAAATCAAGAGTTTCTACTCTTAACATCTTTTTTCTTTGAAATTTCATTTTATATAAATACAACTATCACAAAATTGAAGCGATAAAAGAATACTAATACCATCATAAACAGTAAGATAAAAAAACTCCAACAGAGTTTGGTTTAAAAAGAAGCACTTGGAGCCAAGCCAAGCAGCATTCACGTCCTTAAAGCAATTTCGAATATTGGTTACTCTAGCAACTCTATACTATGACATTTCTGGGTAAAATTGGCAACACCTATATCAGAAACAGAGAGCATAAAGCATGTATCGGCATCTGTAACAAAAATATAACTTTTACATTTGAACAAGCAATTGAATTGTCGCACACAATGAGATTAAGATTCTTGATTAAACTTTGTCACATCTCCAGATGATTTTCCAGCCTAACACGAATATTTAGATAACAGAAAGAAATTTAAGTCGTACAGTCTTATCAACTTGTGAAAAACTCTTGAATTGTATGATAAAAATTTCTCACTGTAAGAGAAGCCGACCAGTTTAAAAAATAAGTGAGAAAGTTTACTGAGCTCTCTTCTCTTGTTAACTAAACAAACCCTTCGATGGTTATCAAGAGATTTGCGATAAGAAAGGCCACAAACCTTGAAAACTAGAATCAGTTCGCGAAATGGGAAGCACTCAACCGAGAGATTGGGCCGGGTGTTTGGCTCAATTCATCAATACATATAGACGATTCAGGTGAGTCCTGAACTCACCCAAATAATTGCCGAGTTCCTCCTGGAAGCCCTCTCTATCTTCCTCGCTCTTTGATCGCTTGAGAGTTGGGTTTGGGGTTCTTCCACTCTTCGTCCCGCCTTCCTCGTCGATTTTGTCTTTGTGAGAACTTGTGTTTCGAAGTTGGTAAGGGGAAACTAGGAAATTGAATTGTCTTATTCCACATATTCAACAAAGCAAGACTGTTCAACACTAAATCCTTTGGTGCCCATTCTCCGAGTTAGGCACCGATCTCTATAAATTATGAGCTAGTCTGACGGGTGTTTCTAGACAAGATGAGGATCAAGAGTTGATCCTCGTCACAGATTCTCTCGGTTGAGTGCTTCTCATTTCGCGAACTGATTTTAGTTTTCAAGGTTTGTAGCCTTTCTTATCGCAAATCTCTTAATGGCCATCAAAAGGTTTGTTTAGTTGACAAGAGAAGAGAGTTCAGTAAAGTTTCTCACTTATTGTTTAAACTGGACGGCTTCTCTTACAGTGAGAAGTTTTTATCATACAATTCAAGAGTTTTACGAACTGATAAGACTGTACGACTTAAATTTCTTTCTATTACCTAAATATTTGTGATTGGCTGGAAAATCATATAGAGAAGTGACAACGNTTGTTTAGTTGACAAGAGAAGAGAGCTTAGTAAACTTTCTCACTTATTTTTTAAACTGGTCGGCCTCTCTTACAGTGAGAAATTTTTATCATACAATTCAAGAGTTTTTCACAAGCTGATAAGACTGTACGACTTAAATTTCTTTCTGTTACCTAAATATTTGTGTTAGGCTGGAAAATCATATGGAGATGTGACAAAGTTTAATCAAGAATCTTAATCTCATTGTGTGCGACCATTCAATTGTTTGTTCAAATGTAAAAGTTATATTTTTGTTGCAGATGCCGATACATGCTCTCTGTTTATGATATTTGTGTTGCCAATTATACCCAGAAATGTCATGGTATAGAGTTGCTAGAAGAACCAATATTCAGAATTGCTTTAAGGACGTGAATGCTGCTTGGCTCCAAGAACCAAATTCTCTTGGGGTTTTTTTATCTTACTGTTTATGATGGTATTAGTATTCTTTTATCGCCTTGAATTTTGTGATAGTTGCATTCATATAAAATGAAATTTCAAAGACAAAAGATGACAAGAGTAGAAACTCTTGATTTCTAACAAAGCAGAAGATGACCTATGAGATATTGATACATTTTAGGTGTTATTGATATTATTATTTTCGTTGAATTTTATATCCCTATAACTTTTTAGTTTTGTTAATGTTCATTCCATATCTATAAAAAAACATTTTTGGCTCAGGTATAATGTCAGTGGCTTAGAAAGGTCAAGTTATGAAATCGTTGGTGCCACTGTTGAACCTAGGAGAGGTTTATATCATGTTCGGTTCACCACAAGATCTTCTTTTTCCCGATCTCGTCCTTTTTCACCTTTCTCCCTCGGCCAAATTTGGAGATATTCCATTCACATTATCCACCATAGCTACTCTTCCAGAAGTTTTATAGAACAAAAATCTTGAAAAATGCGTTTATACCTCTGGAGATTGGTTTTTTCTATGGTGGGTGCAAGTTATGCGGCTATACCTTTGTATATGAGATTTTGTCAAGTTACTAGTTACGGTGGAACTATTTAGAGGCGTGAGGTCTGATTAATCTCTCTTTTAGTATCTAAAATTTTCGTCATTTGATACTAAAATCGTCGTCGGCGTCGGTTCTGACCTCCGTTTTGGCCGACCTTTATATCAAAACCCTCAGAACGAAGAGACGAAGAGTTCAGTGCCAAAGATCGACCAAAAAATTGAGGTTTTGAGAGGGGAAAAATAACAAAACCCTAAATATTTGGTTTTTTCCCAAAATCTAACAAAATATCGGCTTACCTTGAATGCCGCTTTACAAGGAATGCTCATCTTGTCGTCGCGGACGTTTTAGCACCTTGATCTCGTCGAACGGGCGACGTTTGCAGGCGAACTCTCTGCCTCTTTCTCTGGGTTTCTGCCGGCGTCGAGTTTCTTAAGAAGAAGACCTCTTCCTTTTTATTTCATAAAAATAAATATTATATTTAATAAATATTATATTATTAAATAATATAATATTATTAAAATATAATATTTATTTTGTGTAACGTTTTTTATTTTTATTCGATTCCTAAAGTTCCACTAAAAATCTCAATACGATTATGTGTCTACTGATTTCATAAAATCAGATTTTACGTCACATTCGAAAATCGTAGCTTGATTTCGTCTCGAGATATTCAAATTTAATTAGTTTGACGGTTTTGATTTTAATTTAGATTTACTTACTTAATAATGAAGGAGTTGCTCGGGGAACTGGTCGAAAAGTTGATGAAGATGCGAAAAATTCAAAAGAAGAAGAATATAGAAAGGTTGAGCATGAAGAAAAAGAAAGAGAAGCGGAAAGGGAGTTCAAGAGTTGCATGGGAAGAGTGGAGAGACAGGAAAGCAGAAGGAAAAACAAAGGAGAGAGAATCAAGGAAACCGGTCCACTGACCTGGTCGGGTCGGCCCGACCCCGACCCGTCACGCGCCCTTTCTCCGACTGGCAACGGAAATCGTCGCCGACGCCGGTTCCGACCTCCGTTTAGGCTGACCTTTATATCAAAACGCTCAGAACGAAGAGACGAAGAATTTTGTGCCAAAGATCGACCGAAAAATCGAGATTTTGAGAGGGAGAAAATAACAAAACCCTAAACATTTGGTTTTTCCCCAAAATCGAACAAAATACCGGCTTACCATGAATGCCGCTTTACAAGGAATGCTCATCTTGTCGTCGCGGACGTTTTGGCACCTTGATCTCGTCGAACGGACGACGTTTGCCGGAGAACTCTCTCCCTCTCTTTCTCGATTTCTGCCGGTGCGGATTTTTGAAGAAGAAATGGAACCCTTTCTTTTTTTATTCATAAAAATAAATATTATAATTAATTAATAATATTATATTATTAATTAATTAAAGCCTGGGGAAAGTGCCCTTGCATTTTACACTGCTGAAAATAGAAGTTCAACTCCTATAACTGGTGTGTCAACATACAATGTTACTCCCATGAAGGTAGTGTTAATTAAAGTCTGTTTTCTTTTACATCGATCCTGAATTTGAAACAGATGCTAGAATGGATGGTATCAACAACATAATATTATCCTATACTTTTTTCAAGGTCTCTAACGAATAAATCAGACTCTCCATTGTGATTTCTTCTTGAAAATTTTGACATGAAAAAATAAGCAATTAATTAAATGTATCATTAGTTGAAACTTTTTCCTTTGAGCATTTGGTTCTCCTCTATGAATCATTTTTTTTAGGCAGCAAATTGTGGAATATCACAAGTACAAAACAACAAGAATCATGATAAAAAAAACACAACAATATCACTTTAATTTGAATCTATGTTTCCTTTATTATTGTACTTTCATAGTATGATAAAATACAATTAATATTATAAATTATAAACAAACTTATTATAACCATAATTATTTGGCACATCAATGTATATTCGAAGAAAAAACAATAAAATGGTATGCATCTAGCATTACCTGTTTCTAAATAGGACATTTTAAAACTCTATGCAATATGAAGTTCAAGCGAAGGTTACAAATCATAAAGCAGTACATTCCACCTAAACAAATCATGTCCAATACTAACAAGAACCTGCTATTTCTAACCTACTTTTCATCCGAGCATTTCGAAATTTTTCAAACACACTAACCAGAAACAAAATGTCACTCGTGAGATTTCACTGAAGATTGAAGCTTCGATCTTGCATCAATCTGCTTTGTCAATAGGGAGTCGACCGTTTCTTCCATTCCCTCGAGTTCCTTCTCCATTTTTATGACATACACCCATAGGCCATAGCTAAGTATATAAGAAAAAAACAAGGGAAAAAAACTAAAAGAATATGAGAATACACATTCTCAGGGAACATGCAATCAATATAATCCAAATAGTAAGGTACAAAACTAAAAAGATAATCTCAAAATATTTTGAACAATAGGGCCCATAAATCGAATAGCTAATTAATATTATCCCAAAAGATTTGCATTGAAGCACATGCTATAAGACAACTATTTCCCCCTATATGTCTGTCACACATAACCACAATTAGGCATGCGACATATGGCTGTTCAAACTCGCTCTTAGAACAGTGAGAAATTGTCATTAGATACTGTAACTGCATATTTACCTGTTTCATCAAAGAAGCACCAGCTTCAGAAATGGAAGTTATCCGCCTCCTTTTCGAAGGGCTTTGATTCAAAGCATCTCCATCGTCCTTTTGAGATACATTTTCTTGTTTGAAGCCTCCTGATCGGTGGATGAAATCATCTCATTATCCTTTACACTGCTTAAGTTGTTAGAAAAATTATAACCATCCTCTCTACAGGCAGAGGGTAGCATTAACCCAGCCCAATCTCCATTGCCAAGAACCCAGCCCAATCTCCATTGCCAAGAACCACGCCAAATCTTTATAATGTGACATTTTCAAAAAATTAAAAAAAATGAAACATATTATAATTATTTTCTATTTATTTTCACTGATATAAAGGGACGGAGGTCAAAATGTAAATATTAGAAGTTAAAATAAAAAATTAATTGTAGGATTACTCAGGAAAAAAAGGTGAAGACCACCAAGATAGTCTATGTAATAAATGTTCGACACGATCACTTTAGCTTATCTTGTTTCACTAAACTTTTGAAGCAATGCAATTCAAGCCTTTAGATCATTAGCCAAGTAGCCTCTCGAGCCGTTGATTGAAAAAGTCTCGTTCTATCATTATTATATGAATATATTGTTTGACCGATTTACAATCTAAGAAGTCGTGGGAGATGATTTAAGTTGATTAGTTTTTTCATGATTTTATTAAATCTAACTTCAAATCGACCGGATTATCAATCTGACCAAAAAATTGAAGTTGGTTTTGGTTCGAGTTCACATTTGATTTCGTAAAATTCAAAACGATAGATCATCGATGTACCCGAAAATTTCATGATTTTATCCAGCTATTTAATACCATGTAATTCAAGGAATTAATTTCTCAGCAGCAAGTGCTTAGGAGTGATAGAAGATCATCGTTTACATGTAAGTCTGAAGGCTAGTTTAACTTGTTTATTTGATCTCTCAATTAAGAACAATAATTTATGGCTTTCGCCGTGTCTTGAATAATTACAGCCTAAACCCTAAACTTGTTTGGTCCATCAACTTAAAAGTCATCAACTTGTTCACAATGAACTCCAATCTTTATTATTCAAAACCTAGAATCTCTTCTAAACTTTGAACAAGTTAGACTCGGGTCAATTCTAATAAGATAATAAATTATCAATCGGGTCAATTCTAACCAACCATAGTTTGTTCAAACTTAGCCTAAACCAACTAAAACCAAAGTGGAATCAAACAGAAGAAATCATTGTATATCTACAATGCATGCTTCAGTCGAGAATGCCACAAAAAATTTAAAGTTTAGTTTGATAACTTTGATCCAATGCATGCACAAGAAATCGATAAAAATTTTGCCATCTGATGAAATGGAAATGCCAGCCTGCAGCAAAAGCTCGTCAGAAAGACCGAAAAAATGAGAAGGAAGAATGTTCATTTCTTCAGCTAGGGCTGCCATATAGCGAGAGCATAGCCATGAAGAATAAGAAATCTTGAAGCACACTTCAAAAACTCTTAAACTTTACTTCGTTCAAACCCAAAAAATAGTTTGTAAAATGAAAAGTTTTGGGAAACATTAATCTTGACTTCTTATGAAGATATGAATAAAACACATCAGAATCTCCATGCGCAGCCCTGTTGAAATTGTCACGATTGCTAATAATATATTCACACAAACATATGACAAACAAAATAGACTATTCACCGAAGTAAAATCTCAGCACATTCTTTCATAGTTAGTCGGTAAACCACCTTCCACAATTTGCTGCCTAAAAAGAATAATGAATAGAGCTTCTTCAAAATCAATGAATCTCAATGTTGACCTATCTATTGATCGTGTTTGGAAATTATAATCGAATATCATAATATACGGGCAAGACGAGAACCAAATGCTCAAAGGAAAAAGTTTCAACTAATGAAGCATTTAATTAATTGCTTATTGAAATCACAGTGGAGAGTCTGATTTATTCGTCTTGAAAAAAGTATAGGATAATATTATGTTGTTGATACCATCCATTCTAGCATCAGTTTCAAATTCAGGATCAATGTAAAAGAAAACCTGCACATTAAAGTAAAACCAACAGTCATATGTAAAATGTAAAAACCAATTGAAGAACAAAATTCTGAGCAAGTCAAAAGAACGATCTGCTCCCCAGGAAGAAGTCGTTGTTCCTCAAAGCAAAAGCATTGGATCTTATTGAAATAAACTGACGCCTGAAAAAATAGCTAAGTTGTTATTTTCATATCAAGAAATATTATGGAAAGCACAGACTTAAGTTTGGACATCATAAGTTTGAAAAAATAGTGAAGAGAAAATTAACGCTACCTTCATTGGGGTAACATTGTATGTTGACACACCAGTTATTGGGGTTGAACTTCTATTTTCAGCAGTGTAAAATGCAAGGGCACTTTCCCCTGGCTTTACCCTTACTTGCAAGGAGTTTCAGAATCAGGAAATAAATAAGAACGTCAATGCATGTCATAGTTTTTTTTATTTCGTATGCTTGTATATCTACAATCTTAACTCCGCATTGTGAAATCGAAGAACTTTTTAGCAGTCTCGATTATTTGAAGATCATTCCTTCATTATATGGGTAAGTAGGCAAAGAATGAATTCTCCATGAGAATATCACCTCTCTTTGTGTTGGAATAAATTTCCATGGCATTCCATCTGCAACATCAGCATTAAACTGCACCACAATCTCCCTGAAAAGTAACAACTGAAGTTTATTATGCCAATGAATTCACAGAAACAAAGAAAATTTAAATAATTTTATGTTGTATCACATCGACAACCACCAGCATTTCTTTTTCAGATTTCAAGCAAATCAAATTTTATTAGATAATTGGGAGGACAGTAGCTTCTCAATACTGGAATGAATTACATGGAAAACAAACATGTCTGAAAGTTTACCTATGATGAAAAACATTGCTATTGGAGACAAATAACTATTAAAGAAGCACCGAAATAACTATTGAAGAAACTTCAGCATAAACAAAGGAAGACATGTCCACGTGGACTATTGCAGAAGAAAACATTAGTTTTGGAATTGACTATGCTATTTGTCCATTTTTTTTAGGACAATCCATTCCATGAAACACATTATAATTTTTTTTTACAATAACAATCTAAATATTTTTTAAAGTAAAGACAATTCTCGTTGATATGGGCCTTTAAAAGAAAACTCAAATCCATTTAAAGTTACGAATATTTGATAAAAAAAACTATTTGATTCAGTATTTGAGTCAGACTCTGACATGTCAATGAAGATTCAATATGTCAATTTAAATTTTAAAACAGAATGCATCGTCAGTCACTCAGACTACTATTCCCCACCATTATCTTTCCATTGGAAAATAAAGTGTTTTGATGCACATCAGAAGCAGCTCAAATAGAAATACTATAAACTCAATGAAAAAGAAACTTGACAAAAAACTCAGGCTACTTCAGCCATAGTGCAAGAGTATTACAAAAGGACAATCAAATACTCATAATTTAAATCGTTGTAGTCAAAACATCACATACTCCAAGTAAAATATTTTGGACTTAAATGGAAAACAAGTTTCGTGAGTATTTGATACTAAACCTTGAAGTAAGAGTTCCATCTCTGGAATGACGAGCAATCTTTTCTTCAACACTCTACAAATAAGAAAATCTTTATTTAGTGAAAATACTAAAGAAAATAAAACTAAAAATTATAAAATGTACATACTAAAACAGAGATTAATCAGACCTCACGCCTCTGAATAGTTCCACCGTAACCAGTAGCTTGACAGAATCTCCTGTACAATGGTACAGCTGCATAACTTGCACCCACCATAGCAAAAACCAATCCCTAGAAGTATAAAAGCATTTTTCTAGATTTTTGTTATACAGAACTCCCGGAAGAGTAGCTATGATGAATAATGTGAATGAAAGATCTCCAAATTTGGTCAGGGGAGAAAGGTGAAAAGGGACAAGATCTGGAAAAAGCAGATCTTGTAGTGAACCGAACATGATATAAACCTCTCCTAGGTCCAACAGTGGCACCAACGATTTCATAACTTGACCTTCCTAAGCCACTGGCACTATACCTGAGCTAGGAAATTTTTTTTATAGATATGGAATGAACATTAACAAAACTAAAAAGTTATAGGGATATAAAATTCAACGAAAATAACCATATCAAATTTAATTAGTTTGACGAAGTCATCGCACGTGACATATACGAGAAATTTACATTCTGTATACGACAATTGATTAGTCTAACTTCGAGAAAAAGTTTCTTTGAAATTCAGGATTTAAAATTTCGGATCCTTACATCTACCATCCTTCTATCACGAAAAAGACGTTGCATCTGTTAGAGAAAAAAAAAGTTTTAGAGAGAAAAAAAAATCACGCTACTTTCTATGCTGTTAACACTACTAATATAATTACGCTACGACGCTCCGTATAACACATGACACCACACAACTTAAACCCAAAGTCCCTACCACAGAATTTGAGTAATTACACAAGGTCTACATATCAAATATATAACCGTAGTCAACCCATGAGATGAATACTTTTATTCACATTCAACGTCTGCTTACACAATTCGTTCATCTCAGAGCAGTCTCACATAATTCAAAGTGGCAAACCATTTTTATACACATGGATTGAAAAGCTAAACAGAAATCAAACAGTAGACAACCTTCGACAACAAATAAAAGCATCCATGCCTTGCTTTCTGGCTCCAGCATACAGCTTAGAAGTCCCTTTCAGGGAACAAGCTGGGTGCAACCAAAGACCAGATGTACAATGCAGCAGTTGCCCAGCTAGTCACGATGCGTACCCACACAGATGGCCACCCCACATCAACCAGCTTCCCACTCTCCCCGACCGAGGTCGACCATCCCGTCAGAAGCATGGCCGAATACATGCTGGCCAGCGAGAAGATGATGTGGAAGAAAGAGTAAGAATACGAGACTGGTTTATTTGTCTTCTCTTTTTCCTCTTCTCCTGCTTGGCCATCCAAAGGAAGTAGGGGCTTTCCCGCGCCTATGACAAGAAACGATAAGTAGATTAATACAAAAACTTCGAGCAACGAAAAGATTATCATATAAGTCTCGGAAACATATTCGCCCCGAAAAACATAATTTTTTACTAGCAAAAAATAATAATTATCAGCCAAAGATTTTACTGGCCCGAGGCGAACTTGGAGGGGAGAGAAGAGTTGTGGACGATCCAGCACGGACAGCAGAGTAAACAACAGACAAAACAGTTGTAAGCAATCCAAGAGTGAGGGTGCCAGTGGAAACAGCTTTGGAATGTTTGTGAAGGCCATTGTACTCATAATTTCTGGGTTCACTTGCAAGAGCGCTATAGCAGAGGTATGTGCAGTACAATGAGATAACAGAAGCAGGCAAAATGCTGCTATTCACCTGTTTCCATCAAAATAAGCCCTTGAGATGACAATTCACATGATTCCCTGGACTAAGAAAACAAAAATCGAGAAATGAAGGCTTGTGGTGCAAGATTAAGCAATTGTAGGGCAAAACCTTCAATGGTTCATGACAAATATCATCAATTTAGATTTTAACAGCAATAATAAATGCACCGGGAAGGAATCCTTTGGAAACTTAAAAGAACTTGCAACGATTCGGCCCGAGACAAACCATTCACTTTGACATGCAAAACATAAGTAAAAAAATCTTCTTATATGTGCACCATGACATGCCCAGTTGAACAAAAAATGAATAGAATGCAAAATTTCTTAAACGGGATTGCCTCTGTTATTGGAACTATAACCAACTAAACAATTAGTAAACAGCACTTTTAATCTCTAGCTTTTAAGGAATAGCTGGTATTACTCTTAAAATAAACAACTACAGCTTTATAAAACCATAATATTTAATAAAAATAAATAAAATCCATTTTTTTTTCTGGGAGCAAGTGGCTGAACTGTAAAATAACCAGATATCAAGAAAAACTAAATGATTGAAGGTTCAAATCACCAGCAGTTCAAATGACGGAACATAAACAAAATGAAGCACATTAGATGGGGGGAAAGACTTACAGCAGGATGAAGGGCGACCATAGCAAAAACAAATGTGAAAATCAGAGTCATAGCAATAAAAAACGTGTTGAGCCCACAATCATGCCCAGATGGTGTAAACAAATGGAATAGAAGTCCCGAGAAGGCATATGTGGCTGCGTAACAGACAGTTGAGACAACAAAGAGAGCAATGTACCTGTGTTAAAAAATAAATATTTCAATAACATGAGAAATGCAATGATTTCCAGAGAAAAAAGACGAAAAATACAAGGAAGAAAATCGGGTAAATTACCAAAACTGTTCATCATATCCAACCCACTTATCATTCCATCCATGAACAAAGTCCAACAAAAGCACAACTTGAACAAGAAGAAACAGTCCTGAACCAAACTTTGATGTAGTCTCTGCAAATATATAATGCTATGTTCAGTATGAATATATGCATAAAGCTTGCAAAGATATTAATAATCTCAATCAATGTGTTTTATACATCTTTCCTGAAGTCTTATCTTCCGAATTAACAAAGATTCACAAAATTCAACAATGCCAATATAACAAAGATTCAACAAATTGAAAGAAACTCCAACATTCATGACAATAAAACAAAAATTAACCAAATGAAGATTTTTTTAGTAAACAATGCAAATACAAAAAGTTCAATGACAATGCCAATGCAACATATGAAGAAAGCTTTTGTACGCAAACAATGCCAATACAACCAAAATTCAACACACTGAAATGTGACTCAGACATTCATCACGGTTGCTAAGTTCTAATCATTTATAAGAACAAAAATAGGTCAATGACACAGACAATCTTATGGAAATACATACAACCTCTGATTTTTACATGGACAATCATGCATACATTATTATTGAGGCAGTTCATATGAACTCTCCTCCCTAGCAGCTTCTTAAGCCGTCAAGAACAATGTTAGAGCTATAATGAAGTAGATCATAAAAAATTGTCTCCTATTGTAAACAGAAAAATTAAACAAATAAAATCAACTGTTGCTAAAGTTTTTATTTTAAATTGAGGTTGTTTTTAGTAGTAACATAATATAATCAGTTTTTCCTTAAGCAAGAAGAATCCCCCCTCCCAGACCCATCTTGTTTCTCTAGACACCTATATAATGCCTAGAAGCTAGAAAATATATGATTAGCGACCTCTAACCACGATAATTGGATAAAGCTAAAAAAATAAAAGTGTCCTCTAAAAGAAATCAACAGAACCACAGCAACTCAAGGAAGATCTGTCTGAGTAGATGCCATTAAACTAAAGCAGTCATCAACCAGATGGCAAAAAAATAGATATTGGGACTAGACTATAGACAAATAATTGCAGGGCATCACAGATCAAGCAGTTACGACCAGAAAAAAGTGAGTAAAAGGAGTGTGACGAGATGAATTGCACCCAAAATGTTCTTACCGTAACGATACTATTGGGAAGGAAAAACATGAATATAACCAAAAGACACCAGCAAATAATTTTCATCATCCATCCACCATGATGTATACTATCTCGGGGATCCCTTTGATTTTTCACACCAACCATTAATACCGCAAGAATGGTGAAAAAGAGAAAATTTCCCAAGCTAACTCGTAAGACTGCATCAGTTTCAAACCATTCCTTGTTAGGTGTCTGGTGGAAATTATTGATCCCTGGATTGGAAAAGCACAAGATTTTAGATATCAATTACAGATTCCACCCAAAATGGATCAATCAGGTTATGACTTAAAGCAAAATAAAAAAAATAAAAATAAAAAGGGAAGCTTTGAAAAACTTATGGTAGAAAGAAACTTACACGGGGAATCCATGATACTATCAGAGAAAGTCCGAAAAGGCCACAATACGCGATCCTTGCTGACCTTCGACTAATCCCTGAAACCACTGTTCGACAGGCATCGCATGCACATGCTGCACAACAAGACGCAAGGCAAGAAGCCGCCCACATTTTTCTTCACTCACCCACCAATTTAAAGTCTACACAGTACCAGCTTCAAGTTATTTATACGAAACCAAAGTCAACAGTCCCTAACTTCAATAACCACCACAACAAAAACCAAAATCTGATATGGAAACTTTAGAAAATCGAACAAAATCACGATTTCAATTGCATGCATGGAGTATGCTCAATTTGATTTTCCTCCACAGATCTTAAAGAAAAAATAACTTCTCAAACCCAGCACAAGAAATTCAGCAATAAATACCCAGGCCAACTATAAATAGTTATCTCGTACAAATTAACTAAGAGAAAAAGTCAAAACTCATGGTAGGCTACCCAGAAAACATAGCATCGCCAAATGAAAGGATGCTTCAAGTTATTTCTTCGAAACCAAAATCAAGCCCTTAAGTTCAATAAGCAATAAGCAAAGTCCCGTATGAAAATTTTTAAAAAGTGAACAAAATCACGATGAATTTACATGCATAATTCAATTTTCCGCGACAGATCTTAAAGAAAACAACTTCTCAAACCCGACACAAGAAATTCGACAATAAATACCCAGAGCAGCTAGCAGCCTAGTTATCTCATACAATTAACCATGAAAAAAATTTGGCTGCCCAGAAACACAGCATAATCGAGCCCCGACGATCGAAGAGAAATTGATAACCTCACAAAGAGTAAAACTGATGAGAAAGACGGAGCAAAGAGCGGAATCGCAAAACCTAACTCCCAAGCGAACAAAGATGGAAGATAAAGGGCTTCCACGAGGCACTATGCGACGTGTGGATATACTTATTTCCCAATACAAATTGGCAATTCGCTTAGTGAATCATAAATCGGCCGGCCTAACACTTTACGGTTTTCTTAAACACGGGATCACCCTGGACTGGGTTTAACGGTCCAGTCCCGGTCCGGTCCGGTCCCTGGCCGTAGAAACAAGTTGGAGTAGAGACGTGAGGATAATAAATGTTTTGTTTGTTTCGTGATTCAGAGGAAAAAGTGTCTGAAAAAGTTGCAAAAGATGCAAAAGACTGCTTCTCTTCTATTCATAGTTTCTCTCTTAGTCCCAAAATCAACTAAATTCAGTCACAGGCCTAACTTTCAGTCTAAAAATGGAGAATAAACCAGGCTATAAATCACGGATAAGGCGTATTCTAACATTTTTATCAGTTCAGATTTCAGAAAGAAGATTGACAGCAAACCAATTGATCTTTGAGATTTAAGTACAACATCATAGATTCAACTATCCATCATTTTTTAACCAGACCCGTACATTCTGATAGATGGTCTAACAGCTGGGTTTTTTAATCTACGAACAACACTAAATAAAGCAAGACATTGTGCATCTAATTCTTCTCCGTCCATCGAATGAAACTAATAAGACTGTTGGGATCCATTGAGGATAATCAAACATTAGAGAGAGAGAGAAAACCATAGAAAGCGTGAAGGCCGAAGGGGAATCGGTAACTGGAAGGGGGAGAGAAAATGCCGAAAGAATCAGAGAAAATTAAAGTGAGAAATAAGGGTGAACCGGTTAGGGTTTGAAAAATTAGAAATAAGGGTAGGGCCGGGTTCCCACGATTTTTTCTGATTAAGTTGTTAGAAAAATTATAACCATCCTCTCTACAAGCAGAAGGTAGCATAAACTCCCCTAAAGGGAGCTCAATTAGCTTTAGTATGCACTCCAGTTTCGTCTTAGTTTGAACTTCTTGAACTACGAGCTCCCAGACATCCCCGTGCTTCAAGACAGATTCCAAGAGAAGTAGAGTTTCTTCCTCAGTCCACACTGCTCCATGACTACCACTCTTTTCAACGTACTCATGGAGATTGAAATCATCCACAGACTTCTCTTCTCCGTATTTCCGATCAGCATACACATGAAAAAGTCACTCTGTTAATGTAAAAATATAATTAGACGCCAAAGTTTTGATATTAAGCATAAACTATCAAGAAGCACAAAGCATACCTTGGTATATTTATAAAAACTAGAACTGCACTCTTTACCACAATTTCCACAACTCAACTTATTCTGCTTCATTAAATCACCAAAAACATCAGAATATAAGGCCAGTAAAGGCAATTTAAAACCATTCTCAAGCAAAACTGGATTATCTTCAGCGCCAGGCAGTACTGCAACAGGTTTCACAGAATTGGGCATCGCACCAACTCGTATCCCATTTGGAACTCCATTGTCGATCCTGATTCTTGTGGTTTCAGCGTTCTCCATGGCCATAGAACTTTCAGCACTCAAAGGAGCACCGTAGTTAATCAGTCCCCACTTCTCCAGAAAAAGAAAAACCTTATGAAGTGTATTAACATCACCAACCAAAGACTTTCGAATCTCAGTGAACGTGAGCCTCCTTGATGGGTCTTCTCTGTACTTGTTGATGATGAAGTCTCTATATTCTTTATATATCCTAGGGGTTCTTGATATTGAGTTTCCATCGAAAAACTCNTGGATAAGTCCTATACTTAAGTAGAATTCCAGAGAATGAGGTATTCACTTTTTAAGCTAGTGAGTCATGTAATTCAAGTTCCTCACCTTCCGCATTTTTTATTTCAGCAAATTGTAGATGTTAATATAAACTATTATGCCAGAGAAACAAGGGACACAGCAGAAGTGAGATTTCTCTTTATTTTGCTCTAGCTTAGTTCAAGCAGTTTAATGTTCAAGAGAATGGCATTTTTGTCTTGAGCATGGCTTTTACCCATACCCGATAAAAGATTATACAAAATAAAAAAAATGAAAATAACACCATGGTAGGGGTTAGCCATCTGGAACCACAATCTAGAGTTCGGATATAGAATTCTTGAAGTTTTTCTTATTAAAGATAATAGAGAAAGATATCTTTAATGCAGTTCATGAGCAACTATTTATAGAAACATAATAATAATTCCAAAATTACCCATTAAATGTATTACTAAATTAATAATATTAATTATTCTAAATAAATTTTCTCATCAATACTCCCACCTATAAACATCGACCTTTTCCTCTACATAGTGAGTGGTCGACTTTATCCATGGTCCATGCAAAGTAATTTTCAGTCTAGACCGCGAAGCTATCTGATTTGAACCCCATAGGAAAGGGTGTGTTTGCTTCAATAGTCCGGTTCACATCACTTGTATATTTTGCTTCAACCTTCTTTGTCAACTTTCAAGCCCATTTTTTGTTGGTCCCCATCTCAATCCAAGGCCTTCAACCTTCTTTGATGTCTTCCACTACTCATATTGTACTTGCAAGCTCAAAAATAATCCCAATATCATTTCTTTTAATATCCTCCCATTTAAATTTGGGAGAAGACACCAAAGATACAACTCGAATCGCTCCCCTAAAGTCTTCCCACTTTTGTTCGAATTGGAATATCAATTATCAGCTAAGTCATCATTCTCTATTTCTCTTATTTTTCCAATGCTATGATGGGTCTCCCTTTCGCAAGTATATTTAGGCTCTGCAACTAATCAATTTACACGACACTTGTCGTCCATTTTAAATGGAGAAACAAGGTCCACTTCCTCAGGTTCACAATTCCTTGGATCTGGTATGATGCAATTAACTCTACTCTCTTGTTTTACATCCCTAGTTGTGCCTTACCATTGTGAGAATTAGATAGATCCAAACCTAACCTACATCTTTCTTTTCTGCTGGATCAATGTGTTAGTTATGTGGCAACAATTATCTCAGAGTAAAGGTCAAGTTAATGACCTTAAGGGAGAACACTAATGAGGTGGAAAGTGAAGATGAAGCTGTATAAGAGATAGAAAAAGAGCAAGAGAATGAAGTAGAGACATGTTTTGCTCAAGAGGGTCCCTTACTGATGGTGATTTGTCGGGTATTGACTTCACATGCCCGAAGTGAAGATCAAAGGGAGAATATCTTTCATAGTAGATGCTTCATCAAGGGAAATATATGCTTTCTTATTGTTGATGGACGTAGTTGCACTAATGTAGCCTCTCATGACATTATGGACAAATTGAGGCTTGAAACTATGGCACATCCAAACTTTTGCAAATTGAGGTGACTGAATGATAAGGAAGACATCAAAGTGACTAAACAAGTACAATATGAGTTCTCTATTAGAGGCTACAAGGACAATGTATTATGTGATATGGTACCTATGAGTGCTAGCCACTTACTTTTGTGAAGACTGTGTCAATTTGACCAAAAAGTTATGCATAATGACTACACCAATCAATATTCAATCAAGTTTGAAGGGAGAGGCATCAAACTAGTACCACTAGATCCAAAACAAATTGCTATTGATGTTCCCTTTAAGTCTATTTTATGCCACTCTTTCGAGGTATCGAACATCAAATCGACCTCCAACCAGGTGCGGTCTTACCTAACCTGCCACACCCCGTAAGACTTTACTTAAAAATGATTGCGGTAAAATTTTTCTTTCTTTAAAAATGTTCCTCTTGAATTCTTTTTCGTGAAAACACAGCAGAAGACTTTAATTATAAATCGTAATAAACCCGACATTTACTTGAATAAAACATTGTTAATCAAAATATGTATCAAATAAAATACCGCAAAGCTCATATAAGATATAGTTGAATCAAAACATGTAATATACATAATAAATATCTTTACACAACATTATTTAACAAAACTAAACTTTTAAAACACATCACTGTTCAAAAGTAAACATTTCAAAATACTTCTAATGTACATCTTGACATCTCCACCGGTCGGAACTTAACGATTCAAGTTTATCGCACCGGATCTGCCTCCTCCACGACTGTCTAATAAAGGCGCACTCAGAATCGTCGTCCACTCTGTACTCCACATAGAGTCTTTCAATTACAGCCTCAACTTGAGTGTACAAATCATGTGCCTTGTGTGCCCCAAATAGAACAGTAAGATAATGTTTTACGATCTTGTTTTTGCAGGTTGGATCTAGTAGGAGGGCTATGAAGAAAAGAAAATTGATCTTCTCAAATGTGCCCCAATACTTCTCAAATTTTCTAAGCATTCTGGAAGCCATCTCACTCAAAATCTCGTTCTCAGAGAGAATGCCTTTGTCAATATTTATCTTAACAGATGTAATTTTAGAAATGTACCTGTGTGCCGTAATATGCAGGGATGCATAAACCGTGATTGTTATGTCGTAAAAAACTTGTAAAAACTTGCAAAACTCTCTAATTTCAACCCAATTATTAGGTGTGGGAGGACCAGCAGCTCTCAGCGCCAACTTGAAATTCCTATCAGAATCTCCCAATTTTTCAAAGGCTTCAGAGTATTTTTCTGCATTGTCTAGCATCAAATAGATATAATTCCATCTCGTTGCCACGTCAAGTGTAACATTACCCTTAAATTGTATGTTAAGGTTGTCTATACAAGTCTTGAAAGCCCATAGTCTTTGTGGTGAAGATTTGACATAAAGTGCCGCTTTGCACACTTTATCAATTGCACCTTGATAGTCTTTAACAAACATGAACGTGCTCCCCATCTAATAACAGCGCACTCCCGTGCCGCATGATCCTCACCAACTATCCAATGGCATTGTCGTTCGAAGATACGTTATCAACTGTTATGGTACAAATCTTCTCAATCGACCAATCTTACATCTGTTTTTGAAGCATGTTTGAAATTGTTTCTCCCTTGTGACCTTCGATCTTGCAGAAGTTCAAAATCTTCTTGTGTCCTTTCGAATTACCATCAATAAAATGGTCATTCGTCACCATATAGTTCATGTTTTGGTTGGAAGTCTATGTGTCTGTTGTTAAACAGACTCGTTGACTACTTTTTTTTTATGTAACCTCTCAATTGACCCTTCTCCTGCTGGTAAACCTTTTCTATATCTCTTGTTGTCGTCCTACACGATAGAATGACAAAGGGGGATTTAAAGTCTTTGAATATTTGTGGAAACCGACCCACTCAACCATCCTCATTGGAAATTCATCAGTAATTAGCATTCTAGCTAAAGCATCACGTCCAATTTCTTGTGTGAACGTGTTGGTTATGGCTTCCACTACCTGACTTTTAACATAAGGCAACATTTGTTGTTTTACATCTACTGTATGCAAATATTTCTTGCAAGTCTTCAAATGATGAGTCAAGTTGGACGTGCCAATCTAATCGAGTGACAAGCAAATAACTGCTCACAGTAGTTGCACTTAGCTTTTGGATCAGTAGTTGCACTTAACTTCTTTTTGGATAACAACAAACTAAAAAAGGATTCTATGTTTAACTTGATTAATGAAACAACTCTAAGAAGTGAGTTTTAGGATTCTTTTAATGTCATCTTAGCAAGTGAGGAAATTTCCACGAGATTCAACATTCCATGATTCAAGAATTGACCATTCAGGAAGAAAATTAACATCGAAAACATAAAATAAGCATGCAAATTAGATGAAAAATGTTGGGCATGATGCTTCAGTGTTTTGCTTAGTACAATATCAGTTCAGACATCATATATTTACAAATTCGTCATACAAGTAAGCAAGCAAATGGCAAGTAGAGCTCTCTTCCTCCAGGAAAAGTAAGACCCGTAGGTCGTAGAAACCCGTAGACATTCAACAACAGATTTCACTAACAGAGTAACAATCATAAATCTCAATGCAAATTTATTTACAGCTATTCTAAGTACAAATTAAGACTAGTAAAAATACAAATTCTATAACCAGGGGTCTAGCAATCTTACTCGTTGGAAAATAGATGGAACTAAGAAGCAGAAGAAAATGAGAAAACGATACTTACGTTTACGATCAATGGGTGGTCGAAGAGGTCGTCAGAAGAAAAACGCTTCGTGGTCGTCGTCAGAGAGCGTTGTCGTGCTCGTCGGCAGTCGAGGACTCGATTGTTGGGTCGCTTGTTCAGAAAAGGAAATTGAAAAACCTAATTCCAAAAATATGGTGTGGGTTTAGGGCTGGGCAGCCTCGGCTACGGGTATTAAACACGGGTATCAGGTATTTTAACAATACCCGATACTCGGACTCCCTACCCGTTTACCCGAATTCGAAATTCATATTTCTACATATTATCCTACTCGTACCCGGTCCAGACCTTACATTTTTTTGTCAGACTTTAAGGTCTGGTTAAGGTATTGGTACTGTTTTACACTAGGAAGGTCACCAGGTAGCTTATTTTAGTCGCTCTCTTGCGGCTTGTCACCTGAAACTCGCAGTAAATGAGCAGGAACTCATCGGCCTTGCTTAGGCTATCTGCCACTTGTGTCTGTACCTATGGGGCAGATAGTTCACCGTTCGCACATATACTATAGTTTAAAATTCCTATTCGACCAGAAAATATCATTCTCACCTCAGCAACATTGGATCAGTAAGCTGTTAGGATACGACTTCACGGTGTAATACAGTCCAGGGCACTTGAACACAACCGTCGATGACCTCTCCTATCGCGACGACTTAGCTTCACAACTCCTAGCCATATCTAGTCTGCGGTCTTCTCTCATAGAGGACATTTGCCAAGATACAACCTCTTTTGGGAACATGGCCCTTTTAGTTCTGTGGGTATGTGCAGGTGAGCTTTCTCCTACATGAATCATTTCTCATGGCCTTCTATATTACAAAAGACAGTTATACATTTGGCCTGACTCACCACTAGTCCTTTCTTTTTGAAAAGAGATTCATGATTCGCTCCATGAAGGCGTTGCAAATAATTTAGCCCAAGTGTGTGCTGATTTCTATTGGCTAAGCCTCCACGACACAGTTGTTAGGCCTTGAAAAGACCTAATATTTCACGAGATTTTATTGATAAATTGATTGTGATCATATAATGTTTTTATTCAAAAAACGGATTTTTATGCAAATATCGCGGAAATGCCGCAACATCGCAACAGCTTCTAAAAATGCAAATTTTACGTGATTTTTAACAATATTTCTAGATTTTGTATTTTCACAATATTTTGTTTAGATGCAGTTGCCAAGTTTAAAGATGGATTGCAGAGCAAGAAAGAAGCTGGAAGATCACGAATTTAAGGAGAATATCTCAACCGAATAATCAATTCTCAAAATTGTAAACAAGAATATCTTTGAAGATTTGGAAATCTTCCCAAATCTCAAAGCTGCTGCAAACCTCAACAACTTCCAATTATTTCGTGGCTGATGATCCTATAAACATAAACCAGCATACAACGAAGAGGGGGTGCTAGAATTAGAGAACAAGCTTGCGATCAAGCCCGGGCGTAAATCCGTGGAAGAGGTCGGTGACGGCGATCACGACGGCGAGGGAACGGGGCTGTGTGAACAACGGTTTCCGACGGCGATGACCAAAATTCTCTCCTTTGTCTTTCGTTTTAACTTTTATCGATTTTACAAGTCTTGACAGCATAAGTTATTAAGTTGTTTAGTTTTAATTAAAGTCTGAATTTTTTATGTTGATTTGCTTAAGTCAATCATAGTTAGTTCTTTCCGAGGTTAATTCTAATTCTCGATTCGACCACCACTTTACTTTTATGCACTTTATTTTCTGTAATTTATTTCTTGCATATTAGATTAGATGAAAACCCAATCAAATGATGAAAAACCTATTCTTTATTCTTTAATTCTTTTTGTGAATATTTAAAGTTACGATTTTTAGTTTATTTCTTTTACTTTGAAATTTATTCTATAAATTGAGAATTGACTTGTCCTCGTGGGATCGATATTTTTATTACTACGTTGCGATACGTGCACTTGCGTTTAATTGCGATTACATTTTCAAGCAACAACAGTCGCAGCCTATATTTTG
Organism: Begonia fuchsioides; assembly: GCA_003255005.1. Taxonomy (NCBI): domain Eukaryota; kingdom Viridiplantae; phylum Streptophyta; class Magnoliopsida; order Cucurbitales; family Begoniaceae; genus Begonia; species Begonia fuchsioides. Next base: position 578 of record QAOC01040544.1, on the reverse strand, counting down.
CAGTATGTGGTTTGCCAACGACACAAATTCGAGCATCTCCAGCCTGCAGGCCTCCTACAATGGCTAAGCCTACCAGACATAGTGTGGGCAGATGTTTTTATGGATTTCGTTAACGCCTTGTCTAAAGTCGAGGGTAAGTCAGTCGTCTTAGAGGTGGTGGACCGATTTTCTAAGTATGCTCATTTCATAGCCATGACACATCCATACTCCGCTACGAGCGTTGTCAAATTATTTTTGACAACATTTTGCGACGTCATGGCATTCTGAAATTGATTGTTAGTGATCGAGACCCGATATTTACCAGTTGTTTTTGGCAAGAGTTATTAACCCTGGGAGGGTCCAAGCTCGCTCTTTCATCAGCCTTCCATCCACAAAGCGATGGACATACAACGTTGGTGAATCGTTTCATGAAAATGTACTTCTGTTGTTTGATTGGGGAGCAGCCCAAATCTTGGCTCTGATGGCTATCATAGGCCAAATATTGTTACAAATTTATAGATGAAATATTAATAAATAGATATTTCAATTGACTAATTAAATTGAATAATGAAATAGAAAAAAAAAGTAAGATATTCAAT